>UWZB01000044.1:0-57967 GCA_900536885.1 Peniophora sp. CBMAI 1063
GCGTCAAACCCCGCTTTCAGTCTCGAACCTTTCTTCGGGTTTTCAGGGGTACTCCAGGGATACATCCGCCGGCGCCGGCCCCAGCGAAACGCGTAGAGCTGTCAAGTAGACGGTAGACGGTAGACGTGTTTGAATGAAGAAGTGGAGAACAGGTACGAGAGAACGGAGTGACGTCGGCTTAGTTGGCAAGGAACAGCCCGAAATCAAGCAACAATAATAACATTTGCTTTTGGCCCATGGTTTGTCTGTGCTTCTAGCGACTCGTCTCTCGTCTCATCATCACGCTGCGGCTTGTTCGCAACGCGCACCATGTCTCGCGCCCTCCCGTGCTGAACCCGCTCTTTCCCGCCTGTCTCTCTCTCTCTCCTTAATTCGGGTCACCTTAATATAATATTGAAGCGAGCATGGCCGCTGTCAGCTCGCCCTCGCCGCCGACGCGGGAGCGGTCGAATACGTTCTCGCGTCTGCTCGGTCTGCGCGCGCGGTCCTCGTCCAACGCACAGCCGCCTCCCACCGTCGTCGCGGACGATGACTGGTCTGTCTTGTTCATCCTTCGCAGTCCGCTTCCAAGTGCTGACTGGTAATAGGTACACGCCGTATGTTGGCCCATACAGCATTCCCTCGCCGGTCGTCAAGCAGCCCCACACCCGCGACTCGTGGCGCCTCTCCGCGGCCTTATCCCCATCGCGCTCCCCAGCCGTCGGCGAACACCCGACCCACTCCCCACGGCCCTCCCCGCGCGGCTCACCGCACACGCCCAACCGCATGAGCCTCGCCAATCTCCTCGGCGGACTCCGCTCGCCCAATTTATCGCCACACCCTCCACCGCAGGGTATCAAGGAGGAAGGAGGAGGAGGAATGCAGTACGCGACGCGGCGCGCGAAGAGCCCGATGACCGAGTCGTGGTACTCGGCCCTCTCGCCCCCGCCCGACAAATCGCGCGCGAGCCCCGCGTCGAACCACACGCACCCGTACGCCGCCAGCGGGAGCGCGCAGTCCACCCCTCGCCGCGCGCCGCCTGTGCTGTCGCCCGGGCCGGGGCAGAAGGACTTTGCTTTTGCTGCGGGCTCGGGTACGGGGTATGCCGGGCCGTATGGGAGTGTTGGGTCGGGAAAGGGGAAGGACAAGGTCCCGGCGCACCTGCGGCCGCACCGCGCGTCGAGCGTGCTCAAGGCGCTCTCGACGCCCAACCTGCGCGCTCTCGCCGCGTCCAGCTCGGGCGTGCATCTCGCGCCCACGACCGAAGAGCGCATGCCGCCTTTACCTCAAACCGCACGTGAGCGTCTTCGCGAACAGGAGGAGCGAGAGAAAGGGCTGGGCAGTAGATGGCTGAGCCCCGAGACGTGGTGCGACGCGCTGCTGTTCCCGCGCCCGAGGTTCAGGGTGCGCACAGATAGCGAGATGAGCATGGAGAAGTCGACTGTTCGAACGGCGCCGCGCGCGATGAGCCCCGCGACGGCGCTCGACTCGCCATTGCTCCGCTCGCAGCCCTCGCGCGACGTCCTCAACTTACGAGATCGGGACATGGCCACAGTCACGATCCAGATCCAGTCTCCCCACGCCGGCCCGTCGATGCTTCCTCAACATCACCAGCACCCGCCCTCGGCGTTCTCGAACCTTTCCTCAAGCTCGAACGTCAAGACACTGAGCAAGAGCCGGAGCGCGCATAATCTGCGAGGGTCGCAGCAACATCAACACGCGAATGCGAATCAGCCGCCGAAGGCTGAGCCCGTGCTCAATATCAGAGGACCGAACGGCCGGCCGAGGAGTTTTGCGGCGGACGATCTGGCGCTGCCGAGCCCGGTGCCCAGTCTAGCACGGTGCGCTTCTTCCCCCTCCTCCCCCCTCCTCTTCTCTTCTCTATCCCCATTGCCCGTATCGTTTCTGCGCCTCGGGCTTCTCGTTCAACCTTCCTCGGACTTTTTATGAAGTCGGGCGCCTGTTTTTGAGTTGTGCCGCGCGACATGCGGGGAAGAAGGTGTTGTGGCGCTTCGAATGCCCGATCGGGCGCTTGCTTTGTCCTCGTTCTATCCCTTCGAGGAAGGCGTGTTGCTGGGTTTTCATCTTGTGCGAGCGACGTCACTGCTTGCGTTCGCACTCGTTGCTGCTTTCGGGCACATGCTCGGTACCGCGTCGTTGCTTCGCGCCCTTCGTCCGCGGTCCCGCGCACGCTTGACGGGCATCTCGGCGCTCAGCGCTTGGGTGCGGTCGGCGCGCTGCGGTGGTCACCAGATGATAGGGTACGGGGCGCGCGTTGGTCGCGCGTCTTTGGTTGGATTATATGGATGGATGAGGACATGCTGCAAAAACGGCGATGTGCAGAGGGCGGCGCGAGTGTATCCCTCGCCGGTGCAGGCCGCGTCAGAGCGGTTGGGTGCTTTTGAGCGAGACGACGTGGGAGTGCCGCGTCCGGGATGGAAGTGTTCACTGTTCAGAGGATGGATCGGCTAGATTCCAGACCTCAAAGCGACAGAGGCGAGTGACATCCCACACGGGGCTGATGACCCCCAATCCCGCCCTACGAGGCGGGCTTGCGGGGAATGGATCCTCGTGTGGGTGGCAGCCGACGGGTTATCCACTACCTGGGTTCGCCAGACGATTTGACCATAGCCGATGGTGCACATTAGGTCCGAAAACAGCTCATTGCTGTTCATTCAGAGTACATCTGATCTCTGCTTTGCGCGCGCGTTGTTACAGTGTGTGCTACCACCGCGGGGACCTCCTGGTGCGCTCGCGGGGGTATCTTTCCCGAACGATGGCGAGCGCAAAGCGTTGGTCATCACGCTCGTCTTCACCCTTCTTCACTTCATCTTTTTGTTTCGTACAATGTTTACCATACCTCACGTTTCCTAATATACTGACACGCCCCATCCACAGAGTCATCGAGACACAAACCTCCTTCGCCCGCGAACGCGAAGCATGGAAAGCCCAAGCCTCCTCCGGCCTCCTCTCCAAACACACCCGCTCAATCAGCCGCGCCCGCGCGCGCTCACTCTCCCGCGCCCACCCCTCATCCTCAAACCTCAAAGATGAAGTCCCACCGCCCCTACCGCGGTTCCAGACCTTGCTGCTCGGCGGGCAGACGCGCGCGGCGACGGTGCACGAAGGATCGGATACAACGGGCTTGATGAGTTTTGGCATTGGGAGCTTGAGTAGTCGGAGTGCGGGCGCGGGTGTGGGGACGGCGAGCAAGAGGAGCGCGCATGGGCATAGCAGTTCGGTCGGGCATAGTGTCAGCGCGCATGGGCATGCGAGCGCACACGGGCACGGGCACGGGCAGGGCGATGCGCGGGGACATGCGAGGACAGGCAGCCTCGGACGCGCGATTGCGCATGGGATGGCGTCGTGTGTTGGTGGCGAGAGCGGGAGCCCGGCGGAGTACGCGCCGCTGCGGAATGAGGGCCTCGAACAGACGCCCGCGCTGGAGAAGACGTCCTACTTCGGCCCGGACGACAAGTCGCCGCTGTTGCAGCGCAACGCCTCCGTGCGAGTAGGCGAGAACGCGAGCGCTGCGCTCGCGCGCATGGCGCCGGAGTACACAAGGATGTACGCGCAGAGCAAGGACTACGCCGTCGAGCCCGCCGCTTCTTCGTCGTTCAACCTCCTGCGCACGTCGCCGGAGGTGCTGCTCGTGCCTGACCCCGCGCGGTACCCGTCCTCGCGCGAGCAGCAGACGCCGTCGCCGTCGGGCTCGCTCGGACCGGACGGCGAAGGCGTGTTCGGCATCGCGATCTCTACTCCGTCGATCAGCCCGGTCGACGCCGGCCCCTCGCCGCAAGAGAGGGAAGAATGGGACATGCCGGACCACCCCTACGCCGGCTTTGCGCGCTCCAAGTCCTCACCTCAGCACCATATGCACAGGAAGAACCAGAGCGCGGGCAGCGGGAGTGAATATGCGGGCCCGCATCCGAGCAGCCCGGTTGTGAACGTGCCGCGGGATATGGTCGTGGATAGCGTCGTTGCGCGGCATCGGCTGCCGCCGCATGTGAGGCATCCGTACGCGTTTGGGTCGAGGGATGAGGACGGGGGTGTTCCGGTGCCTATACTCAGTGCGCCGAAGGTCGGGAAGGGCAAGGCGAGGGCTGTCGTGGAGACGTATGAGGAGCGGGGTGGGGAGCTGGAGGTTGAGGAGGGCAGGGACGCGCGAGGGCGCCCGTTGAGCGCTGCGCATGCGTATGCGCGCGCGGCGCGGGAGAGCGCCACGCCGCTTGATTTTGGCGAGGCGGTCGTGCTTGCGCTTGCACGGCGTCGTCGGGGCAGTGTCGATTCGGGGCTGGGGGATAGTGTCGAGGCTGGGACGCGCGAGGACGGCGCGAGCTCGAGTAAAGGCAGCCCGGTGATTGTCGCCGGTGCACACCCCATCACGCCGCGCGCGAAGCCCATGAATGTCCCGCCCAGTCCGCTGCTCGTTGCGCCGCCTACTGCACCGCAGACGCCGCACTCGAGCACGTCCACGCACGGCATCTTCGCGCGGACGCCTGGCGCCAATACGCCCTCGCAGACGCCCAGTGTACCCGCGTTCTCCCCCGACTCGCAGTCTGCGCCGTCGTCGCAGATGCTCTCCGGACTACTGGGTCGCTCGCCGGCGGAGAACTGGCTGGCCGTCGAAACGCCTCTCACGGGCCCCCCTGGCTCGCGTCGCCCTCCATTACTCCAGAGCCCGCTCAGCCACGCGAACAGCTCGCGTTCGGCACATACAGTCGCGAGCAGCCCGCCCGCGAGCGTCAACCCCTTTCGCCCCGACAGCCTCGTCTTCAACATCCCCGCGTCCGATCTGCGCGACGCGCTCGCGCATAGCCCCGCGCCGTTCCTGGCGCTTTCGAGGGCGCAGGATGGAGAGGGTGAAGGTGCGGAGGGCGACGAGTACGAGTGGACACCTGGGAGCGTGTACAGCGTCGAGCCGTACTCGCCCGGCGCTGAGGATGCATATGCGGCGCGCGGCGACGATGTGCTGGGTAATGCGCCGGCTTTGGCACGTCATGCGCTCGCTATGGAGGGCTCGACACCCGACTCTGATGGCGATCTGAGGAGATTGTTAGCACCGCACGACGCGGCCAGTCCTGGATCGAGCAGCACGCCGAGCAACGAGCGGAGCGACAGTGTGAGCCCCGGTCAGCCGTTCGGGAGCGGCGAGGATCTGACGCGGTACCGCGATCTGTTCTATCGGCCCGCGGACACGCCGCCTGCGCCGTCTGTGCACTCGCCGAGCCCGGTTCGCGCGGAAGTGGTGGCGAGTCGTTTGGAGGATGCTGTGGGCGATGATGATGAGAGCGAGCAGGAGGAAGAGGAGGAGGAGGAGGAAGGCGGCACGACGGTGTATGTCGGCTCGCCGCGCGATAGGATGCACGAGTTCGGCTCGCCGCGCGCGGCCGCGACCGATCTCAGCTCGCCGAGGAGCATTCCGCTCGAGTTTGATGCGGCGAGCCGGAGCAGCCGTGCGGGGAGCGGTCTGACGAACTTGACGCGGCAACTGAGCGCGGAGCTCGGCGCGCTGCAGGAGGAGATCCGGTATCGGCCGTCGTTCGGGACGAGTCTGTCTTCGGCGTCGGGGGACTCTGCGTCGTTGAGAGGCGAGGATGTGACGGAGGAGCATAGTCAGCGGTGGGGGAGCAGGCTGGGCGGGTTGTATGGGGAGCGGCCGGCTGAGATTGGCGGGGCGCCGCCGGGGCAGGAGCCGAGTCCTACGGCGCCGCTTAGGATGCATGCGTTTGCGCCGCCGAGGATCAGTGAGTTGTGCTTGATTGGCTTTGGGTGAGGGAGTGTGCTAATGTGTAGATTCAGGCATACCGGAGGATGTGGAAGCTGAGGAGAGTGCGGGGAGCTCGCGCTCTAGCAGTCCATTGCAGCAGTCCACGCTCTCTCACGAAGACAGTACGTTGACTTGTTCTAGCTGAAATCGCGGTAGACTGACATCAAGCCATAGATATCCTCCGCGTTGGTGCGATCGAGGCTGCACTTACCCCCGAGGCCGTTGAACAGTACGACCACCGCTTCTCTCGCCATCTATCCATCAGCGGCGCCTCGCAGCTTGCCCACTTTTCCTCCGAACCTTCGTCTGCCGCCGCGGACAACGGGTACTCGCCCGAGCACAACAACTCCGCTCTTGAGCGTGCCGACGCCGTTGGCGACACCTTCGGCCCGCGAGCCATTACACTGGCCACCCCCACCCATTCGCCTGAGATCGCGGCGCGCACCGTATCCTCGTCGCCGGAGTCGAGCTACCTTCGGCCTTCCGGTCCGACTCCCGGTGCGCGGCCGGGCGTGCCGACGCCTGGCTCTAGTGTGTCGACGCTCAGCGTTTATGCCAGCTCGAACGTACGCGGGCGGGACTACGGCTACTTTGCTGGTGCTGCCGAGTCGGCTGGTGGGTACACCAGTGCAGTCGAGACTCCGGGCGCGTATGTGAGCGCACGGGAGACCCCGAACCCGTACTCCAGTTCGCGTGAGACGCCCGGTCCGTACGCCAGTGCTCTCGATACGCCCGGCCTCTACAGCGGTCAAGCAACGCCTGGCCCGTACGTGAGCGCTCGTGAGACGCCCTTGCAACACACCTCAACTGCAGAGGACACCGACGCCGAAGGGTACTTCACTGCCGACAACACAACGGAACTTGGACATGGCCTCGGAAACGTCGACTACTTCGCCAGCGATGCCTACTCGACTGCTGATGAGACGGAGATGGGCTCGGATGAGCTCACGCGGCGGTTCGATATGGTCACTGGACCGTACAGGCGCAGCGAGTCGCCGGTGTATGTGCAGCAGAACGAGCATCGTGTGCAGCACGAGCACGAGCCGGAGCAGGACGTCGATTCTGGAGGCGAGACGGAGGAGAGCGTTGTGCGCCCGATGCGCGACTTCTCCAACAGCGTGTCGCCCAGTCTGCGCCGGCTGAGCGCTATGGGCGGCATCTCGCCTTTGGGCGCACGCTCGAGCGTCAGCTCGGGGCTCGTCCCACCGCGAAGCGCGCATACGGAGCGGAGTCGCTCGAGCTACCTTACCAATGGAAGCTCCGACGTCGGAAGCCGTATGAGCGGCTTGAGCGATTTCCCGGTCCCGCCTGACTATGCGTACGATCCTCGACCCAGCCTTGAAAGCCGGCCTAGCATCGATGCTGACGCTGAGAGCGAGGCCGAGAGTGATGTCGAGGCCACCATGCATTCGCGCTCGGCTACTGTGCGCCCACGGCGGACGTCGCGGGTACGGGAGTCGATCATGAATCGGTTCTAGTCTTCTTTGTGCTTGCCTATCGCGGACTCGTTCTTTCATCCTCCCTCCCTCTTGTGCTCTGATTTGTGCCCCGTGGATGCGCGTCTCTGCGTACATTACTACCCCCTTCCCTAGTATCTTTATCAATTACTGCTTTCTGACCTCACTCTGCTTCACCGTACATATGTTTCCCCGTACTCACCCAGTCACCCATTTCCCCTCTCGAGCTGCTTTCCGCTCTTCCTCTGCCATCTGCTCACTCTTGCTGCTCTCGTTCAATCAGTGTTGAGATCTTACTCTAAAATTACCCCGCATTGTAGATATCCTTTCCTCTTCCCTTACTGTCATAATGCCATTGTGGATAGACAGATGTACTGTCAGACTGGGTGATGCGCGGAAGGTCTATATACAGCCAGCGCTGCGAGCAAAATGTACATTTGTTGAGTTCTACGGTCTTCTAGATGGTATATCGAGACATCTAAACACGACCGATGGCGAACCAGTCCTCTGCGGTCTTCTCCCCCTTCACGATCGACTCGACGGCCGTAAGCGCGGCCTTAAAGTCATGGAAGAGAACATGCTTGATCCCTTCCTTGACGCAGAACCGGTGAAGATCGTTCTCGCCTCCTGGCTTCTCCTTGACGAAGAGCATATCGGCGTGACGAGCAGCGCTCAAGTCGCTCACGCCATCGCCGAAGAAGAACGTGAAAGGCGGGTTGGCGAGACGGCGGTAGGGAAGGATGGCTTGGCTCTTGTCGTGTCCGAAGCCCGAAGACGGGTGGCGGTATTTGACGGACCAGGTGCCATCGGGGTGGAGGTCTACGTCGTTCGAGATGACGTGGATGTCCTTCTCGTGCTCGCCGAGGAGGTTGGAAAGTACAGCGCGGATCGTGGGCTCCATTCCACTCGAGACAATGATGACGGGGATGTCATTCGCCTGACTGAACTGGTAAAAGTCCTTGAAACCTGGGTCGAGGGAGATATCTGGATACAGGTCAGATCGAGTATCTGAACGGAGTGTAACTACACTTACTTTCACGGAGGATCTGCTTGGCCTGCTCATAGGTGATGCCCTTCTTCGAGACGCTGACCATCTCCTCGAAGAAGCCATCGCTTGCCAACCCAGTCAGCACAGTGGGCAATACACACTGGAAGCCACTTTACCGGAAAGTGACCTCGCCGTGCAAGATCTTCTCGCTGATCTTGCGGCGCTCATCGAAGCCGAAACCGTAGTTGTCAGTCAAGTCTGGGAATTAGGGATTCAGCTGAAGCGCAAGGTTGGCACCCGTGATCGGAGTACTGACAGTCATTAGAGTCGAGGTTCGTGATCGTGCCATCCCTGGATACGAAGTGTGAACGGACGGGATGAACTTGCAGGCGTAATCCCGGCTCGCGGCAGAGCTTCAGCGGACGAACCAGTCGGACAGCGCCACGAATTTCTTGCCCTCGTACAGGGGCGGATACGGGAGGGTACTTTCGGGAGCGGGCTCAGAGGACATGGCGATGGTGGTCGTGGTGGATGTAGAAGGTAAAGGGTATTCCGAGGTATGTAGTAACCCCGGAGGTTGCAGCGGCGGAGGGCTCGGGCGCGTTCCGCTCAATTTATCTCCGACGTCACCACACGTGCATGCCACGCACTGGTTCTTGATCAGTCCCCTGATTAGATCCTTAGTTTCTTCCACCACCATCCTCGTAAATTGTGAATATTTGGACAATGAAGTCCAGCTCGCCGACACGCCGGCGGCGTCACTTCAAGCACTGCGATCGATGGGCCATCGAATAACGTCGGCGTATATCGAAATTCATGCGGATTAAACCCGTGTGGTTACGCAGACAAATTCTGACCATGACGGGTGAACAACAGGGTAGAGTACGGCAAGAAGTGACGTGCTTCTTCACTAGTTATGTTCAAAGGTGATGTAGACTACTTGATAAGTAAATGCCCAGTATCATCTACAATTCTGAACAAAAAATGAGAGGGTGTACGATCCCGCGCATCATAAGTAAGTAGTTTCAATCGCTACAGCGCGGTCACCCAAACAGGCCCTTGAAGACCCTTCCAGAGTATATCTCATTTATACAGTGTGTCGATATGGCTTGCGTGGTCCTCACCGTTTCGCACGAGCCGTCGCTGCTTGGCCGACGTGCCGGATGATCAGGGGAATCTTTACCTCAAACAGACAGCAGTCATGAGCAGAGAGAAGGCCTAGATACATGGCCTTGCGCACGAAGTCTATCCAGTTGAGATGTTCTGTGGGTTGGTATCATGGTCGAGCAGGTGGTGGTGGGGATGGACGACTACATTCGTGCGAGCGTCACGCGGGGAACGGATCACCCGGCAAATCATGAGTTGGCCTGTCGAGCGCACGTTTGTCCTCCACCACCATGTTCTTACTCTGTTCTCACTATCGCTGATAAGCCGAGTCCTGTTAGGAGGAACACTGACCGGGCTTCCGACGCTCACGGTTCTATGACCAAACTGCGGCTCCCCACGGATGGTCTTCCATACTGAAGTTCGGAGGCGGGACACTGTAGATACATCGGATGGATTGTACCAGCGCAATTCACGGATCGCTTACGGACGCATACATGATGGCGCGAGAGCGGCGTAGGTACGGAATCTTGTACAGGTGTACTGAGCTGAGATAATTTAAGTGCTCTGGGGTAATGCAAGCGAATGGCTAAATGATAAATACCCGCCGATTCCTCGCTTTGTATGCGCATGCACTACCGCTTTGGAAGACCATCGGTACGCCCATATCACCGCACGCTGCCAGGAACTCAACGACATAGCGATGACGCATACTTCGAAGCTCACGCCAGAGCAAATACGGGACGGTTTGTCGATCGTCGCCGCCGCTGTGCACGGGCAGGGATTGAATATCAACATGGTCGTCGTTGGAGGTATAGTTAACACGATGCTACTTCATACTCGCCAATCTACAACCGATGTCGACGGCTTCTTCCGCACAAAAGCGCGGACAGTCGATACTTCGCGTGTCCTCACCGCTGCTACATCTGCGGCGTGCAAGGGCCTTGGATTACAGGAAGGCTGGCTAAACGATGATGTTGCGCTTTACGTGCAGGTCAGTGCTTCGGGATCAACGTATAACAGAATCTCAAGGCCGTCACAGGACCATGCTCTCAGAGAGCTATATGAGGAAGCGCTCCAGCAAAACGAAATCGTCTTTCATGCGTCTGGCCTCACGGTCTACGCCGCGCCATGGCGCTTTTCGCTCATCACTAAAGTCGACCGACTATCAAAAGCGGGAGCACGTCCGTATGATATGCCCGATGCAGTGGCATTCTTGGGGTGTCTTATAGCTGAGCGCGGCGCGGTGCCACTGCGAAGGGAGGAGCTGGCATCCTGGGCTATTGAATTTGAGTTGCCCATACCAAGCACATGGGTGTTGGACGCTCTCGATGAGGCGTATTTCATCGCCAACGGAGTTCACGGACTTCTCGGGTAGAATGCGTATGCGTCGGCCTACATATAGACATGGTTACATGGTGTACTACAACACACAACCCTCTGCGCAATCCGCCTGAACACCATCGTGGCTTGGTGTATCAGTTGAAGGTGCCAACCTGAGGCCTGAGAGGCTCATCCATGAATCCACCGTACCTGCAACCAGCGCCGCACCGTCCGACGACGCAGAGATACCCAATTGCTCGTGATAGGGTGTTAACTGGAGCCACGAACGTGCGCGGGTTGTCGCAGTCTTATGGGTCTGCCCGATAAGTTTGGCCGACGTGTGGCAGCAGAGAGACTTCTTGAACATCGGGGCCTCGTCAACATTGATGCACAGGTCATCTTCCGCACAGGTTGGCTGGAAACTTGACCGGGTATCAGTCCCATCGTGGCACCTGTACCTGTCACGGAGCTTCTCGTGAGGCAGTTGTTATCAGGTCCGTACTGCAATGCGTTGAACTCAGGTGCACTTGATGGCATGATGAGCCCGAGTTCCACAGGCTGTAAAGACTTCAGTGGAATCGTAGATATGAGACAATGGATACTTACCCTATGCGAGCACTTGCTGAGACTGCATGATCATCATGCATCACGTTCTCTGCCTCTATCATCGCACCGCCGTCTGTGTGACCTGCCATGGAGATTGAGCTCGGATACACGGCGGCACTGCCGGTAAACGTCAACTGTGCACAAAATTAAGCAAATAAAACGAAAGGACAGTGATGCGTGCGTACAGAAGTAGTTAAATCAGCCCTAGCCAGTGAAAGCATGCATATACCGACTCCCGCCAGCTATGTGAGTGTTCTCTCAGGCTTCCGAGTAGTGGACACAAGTCCCTGCGCGCTGAAAGCCTGACAAGGCACCAGTGCTAACTAGCCATAGAAGGTATTCTTGAGTTTGACGCGGTGACTGCTCATCTAACAGCATCCGTACGGGTGTTCACCGCCTGGGTGAACCATTGTGCGCAGGCGCACAGCGGTCATGGTGGGCGATGGCAAGTCGCGACCGGCCCACGGTGCCGTCGGCATCTGTGATGCTCCGGAGCCGCATGCCCCGCAATGCCCACTGCCCACTCTTGCTCCTCTCCCTCATCAGCGCGTCGGACCTACCTCTCATCTGAACGAGCCTTGTGTGGCATGAAGCACTCAGGAGATGAGACGGCGATTCGGCGACCCGAAGGCAGAGCGCCGACATCCACGGAGGCTTCTCCCGCTCGAACTTCTTCCTGATGCACGGGAGCCTCTTCTCAAGCGACTTTAGACGGCTCTAGCTGTGATAATCATCTCCAGCGCGACAGTTGTGCGTCTCTATCTGACTCAATAGTGCAAACGGGGCGTTACAGATGGACCGCAAAGTTGCGACCAAGGATCGGCAGCATTATCAGAGATGCGAGGCGTAGCGAGCCTATCCCTCCAAACGCAGCGGGAACCGTCTCGGTGCATGTTCACAGGTCACTCTTGAGTTCAGTGCCTATCAAGTAGTCTACTCAGACCTGGTTCAGTCGTTGAAGCGGGCTCGAAATGCGGCCCGACGAGTATCCGACATCAGGATCTGAGTAGTATCCCATTGGCAAGCTACAATGCGAGTGAAACTCGTGTTACTATGTAAGGCCCATAGCACAGCCCTTCCTGCGCTTCGAGGCGGTTCCTACCTGACCCATCGCTCGGCTGGTGTCTGCGCCATGTCTTCTAGTCCCTCAAACTCTACTCTCTCGGACTCGGACATCGCGACCCTCAACAGCATCGGGAATGATACCATACAGACTATCGTCGCGCTCGTCGTAGAGTCCATTCTTTACAGTAAGACTTCTTCTTTTGGCACGAGCGCTATGTGGTTCGTGCAGAAGTGCAAAATACAAGCACTTACACGTCCCTAAGCGATCTATTTCGTTCTCGTCGTCCTTTGCGGCCGGATTCTCTTGTACGTCGCTTGCCACATCGCCCCCAAATGTACATGGGACTGACTATAGCATAATCATTATCAGGAAGAAGAAGGCGCGCTCGAAGTTCTCGGTCGCCATATTCGGGGTCATCGTGACGATGCTCATGCTGGACACGGCGACCTGCATCATCGATGTTAATAACGCCATTCGGGAGATCACATTCACCCTCACTTCCACGTCTGCGGATTCTCTCGCCGACAGATATGATAACCTGGTTTTACCCTGGCCTGTGGAGAACGCCTTGTATGCGTTTATGGTGCGCCATCCGGCTTCTGCGACCGTCCTCTCCGGAACTGCACTCAACGATAGCGATGCCGCGCGTAGATGAATCTAGGGGACGTCGTCATCATATGGAGAACTTACGTATTCTGGTCTCAACCTCGCGAACGCTGGGTTATGCTCGTTCCAATGGCTCTACTCTTGGGCTCATTCAGTACGTCAGCCTTGCGGAATATCCGTCAGCGTTGCTGATTGTACACCAGCGGCATCCTGCCTCATCTCCTTCTGTGTTGCGAAGCTAGACGCGGACCCTGAGCTTGGCGACTTCGTTAACCCACCGTTCTGCGTCAATGTGCAGCTTGCAGCGTACTCTACGACTCTAGTAACGACAGCCGTCGCTACAGGTATGATCTGCTGGAAGACTTGGTACGCGTTGATCGTATAGTATCGGTAGACCCGCCGCTCATCATGGGGTCATACAGGGTCTACCGACGCACAATCGGCTCTTCCTTCCGCTCTACGAACCGAAAGACTCGCGCTGAGAAGATCATGACGATCTTGATTGAGTCTGGTGTTCTGTTTTTCCTCTTTTGTGTATGTGCATCCTTGTGCCTCCTCGAGAATGCACTCAACTGTGAAGTAGCTTTCTGCTGTGGTCGACGATGTCGGAAACGTGCCAGACCTGGAAACATCCACGCCACAGTTGGCGTTTGCGAGTACTATTTGGACATACATGACCAGCCACATCCTGGTGAGTGGTTCGTTAATCTGCTGGACCTTTCATGGCTCTTACCATTCCCGTATAGGGCATATACCCTGTTCTCGTCGTCATACTGGTCCACTCGCAGAAGTCTTACATCGATGGAGTCACGAATTCGTCGAGTGGAAGTGGGACACTATACTCCCAATCACGTCTTCAGTCCGATATACGCTCGGCACCTTCTGGCAGCCGATCTGACTGGGGTTCTGCAAGTGTGGGATCTCGTGCCAAACAGGCCTTTGTCAAACCAGGACGGGCTCACGTCCTCGATATCAACGTCACGGAGCTGCGGCAAGTGCACCGCGAGCCCTCTCTGGCTCATACCGGTACGGAAGGCGCAGATCTGGATGCTCAGTCGCAGGCTCCGGATGACGATGCTAAGGGCATGCCGGCTGAAGCATTGTCCGATATGAAACTCTGATTAGTGTCAACGGAGAGCGAACGAGTAGTACGGGTCTCATCCAGCTTGATAACTATGATTAGTGCCTATTCAGTACATGCTTTTTAATGTTATTGTTGTACAACAGTGATGCACCGATCTCAAAGCGCTCAAACGTTTCTCCGGATTCCAAGGACCCTTGCGGATACCGTTCTACCCCCTTTCACGCGTCACGCCTAGTAAAGTTCCGCATTCCAAGTGATGAAGGAGCTTGTGAGAACCGGTGAATCACCGCCTGAGCTGCTTCTGTCTGTGCTTCTCCCTCGACGTATCGGCGAGGCACTGCTTCCTTACATTCTCTAGCCTTCCTTGAGAACCGATCACGACGAACGTTATACATCTTCCAACACGGCTCTCAAGAGTGGCTTCGCCTTGTGATACATGTGTCCAGCTAGCCGCTTCAGATGGCAGGTTCTCATGTAGATACGATCATTCTCTTCCACGCATAGCCTGGGGTACACACAGGCACCTCGACTGGTGCACGTCGCGGTCACTTAGCCTGTCACCGACGCATGTGGGGTCTTCTGAGAGGCCGCGAAGGGCGGCACGGCAGATTGTAAACCGTATCCTATGATGATGCGAATAGAAGCTGTGCGTCGTACGATCGTAGGCTCTAGAATGGATAGATGAACGCTGCGGTATTGACGGTACGGACATGCGCGGAGGATCGCTGACCCGAACCCCGTTCCTACCGGTATAGGTGGGATATAACATCGTTGCGTCAGCATTGCCAGTGCCGTGCTCGCACTTGAATGCCCGTAGGACAAGGACAACTGACGTTCTCAAGTGTCTTCCTCTGCGGTCTCATCGTATACGCACTGTTTTCCCACATGATGAAGCGATTCTGCGCCTTGCCCTTCTTCTTCTCCGGCATTTTAATGGGCTACGCGAAGGTTATCACCCCTAAGGTGGTCATTGTTGATTTCGTACGTGACACGGTTTCTACCTGTAAACATGTTGAACTCATTCAATCAACCAGTACAACGACGAGGCTAATATTTGGCACGGGATTCCTGAGTTCGACTTGCTCGCGCGTAACATCAGCGTCCCTGGCTTGTCGAGCATGTACCCTCATGTCCACTGCACATCTAATGGCGAGATCTGTCAACTCATCACCGACGAGGGCGAGATAAACGCGGCGGCCAGCACAACCGCATTTGTTCTTTCGCCGATGTTCAACCTCACGAGCAGCTACTTTCTCCTCGCTGGCGACGCCGGAATCAACCCCAGAGTCGGGACCCTTGCGTCAGTCGCATTCGCCCGGTTTTCAGTGCAGGTCGCCCTCCAGTATGAGTTCGACGCGCGAGAACGACCAGAGGGCTCCCCGACCGGCTACATTCCGCAGGGAACAACGGGTTATGGCCAATACCCGGGGTTCATCTATGGAACCGAGGTCTTTGAGTTGAACGATGCATTGAGGCGCCATGCGATAGGCTTTGCACGTAGGGCGACGTTGAACGACTCCGCCTCCGCACAAGCGTACCGCGAGACGTACGCTAGCGAAGCTAATTTCCTTCCAGCACTGTTGCCGCCCTCTGTGCTATCCTGTGATACAGCCACGTCAGACGTCTGGTGAGTATGATACATCCTGTGCTGCTTACCGGAGGGTATTCACGCGCATCCTTCAGGTTCTCCGGAGATATACTCGCCGATACGTTCGAGAACACGATGACCCTCTTTACAAACGGCTCCTCTCAGTATTGCACGACGCAGCAGGAGGACAGCGGGGTCCTAGCGGCATTGGTGCGCGCCAACGTCGCCGGTCTTGTCGACTTCACACGCGTTATGTCGATGCGCACTGCGTCGGACTTCGACAGACCCGCCCCTAACCAGACAGCCGCAGACAACCTTTTCAATGGTCAGGATGCAGGGTACGACGCGGCTGTCATGAACATCTACCTCGCAGGAGTGCAGGTTGTGCAAGGCATCCTCGGCGGCTGGAACGACACGTTTGCCGATGGAGTGAAACCCCAGAACTACGTCGGTGACATTCGCCAAACCCTGAACAGTACTGTTGCACCGGATTTTGGTCCGGATCTAGACGCTTAGAAGGGGGTGGTGGTCCAGATCACGTAGTGGCCCGTGGGGTCGGTGCCGCGATGTTCGCTCGCGTTTCATCATGCATCGGACGTGTAGGCTGTAGCATGGATTTGTTCTATCGTACTCGAAGCACACTAAATGCAATATTGCACTCCGGAAAAGCGTAGAAGTGCGACGTCGGGTCTTGCTCGTCGATGTGCGATACTCGCAAGCTCCTCTGTCCTGCGATAGCCAGAATCCATGGGCGAAGATTGGTGCGGAAGTACTCTTGTGAATGGGCATGAAAAACGAGCGTTGAATTTTGCGCTTGAGGAAGGTATCTCGTGCAGTAGATTGGGTACACCATTGGCATTAGCGCGTCAGCCCATGGTGGCATGTATATGGTGGTGGGAGGAGAGTAATTCTCAGAACACGCGTTTCCTCAGCCCGGCTTCCGAGCCGACATGATCCGACGGTAACTCCGACGGCGTCCATTGATATCCTTCACCGCGACAATGGCAAGGCGATTCATCTGTGCACGCATTTAGACGTCGAGCGCCCATGTGTGAACCAACTGAAGACTGTTCGGGCATTGTACCCCGGCCTTGCATACGCCTGCACGGGCTATCTTCCACCCTGACTACAGATGCGGGTCATCCTCTTGCTCATCGTAGCTCCCGTTGTCCTCGGCCGAGTGGGCATTGGACACAGCGGACTCGACAACGACCCACAAGCGCCCTTGTTGATCAAAAGCACTGAAGACCTGGAATGGGATGTAGCACCAGATGTAGATGCTACCGGGCATCATCTCTTCAATGCGGTGAATTCCTTATTGCAGCTTTGGCCAAATACAGTCGTGCGCCCAGGTGAGTGTCGCGAGCAAATCGCGTCCGATGAGTCGCGTCGCAGCTTGACTCTAACCACCATCATCCCGCGCTCCCAGGACATACAATCGCGTCATGTATCATACCACCCGGAACTCTGCTCTACCATGGCAAAGTTGGCTCAGAAACCCCAACATATCCTGACTGGCTCGCCTTCGACTCTGAACATGGCTACCTCTTCGCGCGTTGGCGCGGCGGGCACATCCTCACTTTCTCGACAACTCGCAAACTCCGAATGCTGTATTTCGACGGCTCCAGCGGCGCGAAGATAGAAGATGGATCGAGCGATACTCAGGAACTCCTGATGTTTGGAGACGTGAAAGGTCGCCGTAAAGAAGACCCGTGGGAGGACGAGGACGAGCGCATTGAGACACTGTGCAAATGGGCGAGGCAGCGGAGTCTGGACGGATTTGTACGGATGGAGATTGACTTGTGAGTATCTTCGCTTTTGATTTGCTCCAGTACTTATCTTACCTTTTGCTAGTGAGGTCATGTATTGCGACATGACCAATGGGCTCAAGCTCATATCTGCGATCGAAGCCATGCCCTACGTGCCCTACAACGACTCGTCCATCTCAGCTACCATCAGTTCGCCGAACCGCGGCCCGGGTAGTCCAGGCTGGGGCGAACGTGCCGACCGTCCGTCCAGCTGGCGCGGTTCCCTACCGACCGAAACCGGCAACGACATTCGCGTCGCAGCCAATGGACACGCCCACGCACCAGGAGAGACTCGCGTACATATCCTGTACGACAAGATCATCACGTTCTACGATCCCGCTGTCACAAGCTTGCTCGAGTTGCGCCGTGGGAAGCCCCGGGAGGGGCACCGGGTGAAGGGGATATCGAAAGCGGACGCAGACGCGAAGCTACGGGAGCTGGATGGAGTGCTCAGCGATTGGGATCGGAAAGGGAGCGGGACAGACTGGAAAAGTCTCACACATGTCGTCTTCGAGCGGTATGCTCAACGGCTAGAGACACTCGCGTATACACTCGACAACGCGACTTATCCCGACGTGCTGACGAGAGCGACGAGGGCTCGCGCTCAGGTGCTGGCTATGCTCGCGCCGCACTTCGCAATCACAAACACGCCACCACTTGACGCGGATACTGCCGATAACGCTTGGCTCGCGCCCGTTGTACAGCGCTGCGCCTCGACACATACGGCGGGTGTGCCGACCGACCTGCTGACGCCGCAGGAAAGTCTCATACTGAACTCGATAGAGGAGGTTATGGGAGAGATTTGTCGCAGGTTAGGCAGGATGCTCCATGCCGCATTCGACGTCGAGAGCACAGCCTGGGAGGAGGAACGAGTGGAGAATGTGGTGGGCATTCTGCGGGAGGAGGTCGCGGCGTTGATGGAGTGGTTAGACTGGACGTCAGCTTGGGTCAAATGCAGACCAGGGTGCTCCGCAGAGGTATATCTTGAATATCTCGAGTCCAATTATGTTGCTGATGTTTTGGTAGGAAATGTGTGTTCTTCCAACCTGGCCCTACGAGCTAGGTAGTGCCTTGAACGAGACAAGACGGCCCTGGTGTATGCGTGTGCCAAATGTATAATGGATACGCTGACATTACCAATTGCCATGCATTCATCACCGATGTCATTCACGATCATGGGTTTCTCACTCTTGAACAGCATATGAGCGTCTATCACCTTTGTGTACTCCACGTTTCCGCTACATATTCCGGCATCGTTGCCCGTGGGAGTTTGCTATGCCTGACCGAGGACTACTGTCCTCGTATTTGTCTCCTTCCCTATTCCCAACCGCCATCTTCGCCTTATTCCACTTACACTTTGCACCGATGTCGACCTCGATCAACGGCACAGATCCCAGCTCTCCCAGCGACACCTTGACAGAGCACCAGGAGCGATCGACGACCCTTGGCGATTCATCATTCGCACGATACGAGCGCTCAGGCCAACTCGCGGATCTGGAACAAGCCATCGCAGCCTATCGCCGTGCGGTCGACCTTACGTCGGATGACCACATACACAAGGCGGACAGGTCTACTTCGCTTGCTCGGTTGCTAGTTGTCCGCTACGAGCGCGTGGGAGAGCTGGAAGATCTAGATGGTGCCATCGCGCTATACCGTTGCTCCGTCGATCTTACAGCGCCTGGACACTCCTCCGTGGCGGAGCGGCTTTGCAGCCTCGGCGATGCGCTACTTGCGCGCTTTGAGCGCACAGGTTCGCTTGACGACCTGAATCAAGCTATTGCGGAGCACCGCCGCTCGGTCGAGCTCTCTCCGGACGATCATCCCGACACGCCACAGCGGCAGACGAGCCTCGGACGCTCGTTGCGTGTACGCTTCCGGCTCAACGGGGGGCTCAACGACATGGAAGAGTCCGTTGCCATGCTCCGGCGCGCGGTCGAGCACACACCCAACGATCAACTGAAGAAGGCAGGTCGGTACAGCAGCCTCGGCGAAGCGCTGCTCGCACGCTTCGCGCATAAAGGAGAGCTTGAAGATCTCGACGGGGCCATTGCAGCGCATAAAAGCGCGACGGACCTAACTCCGGACACCTCGCCTTCGAAGGCGGAGACTCTGGGTGCCCTCGGCAACGCGATGCTCACGCGGTACGAGAGGCTTGGAGAAGCCGATGATCTGGAGCAGGCCGTTGAAATTCATCGGCGTGCAGTCGATCTTACACCCAATACGCACTATGTGATGTCCGCGAGGCTTCGCGACTTCGGGATCACCCAGAAGCAAGCCTTTGGACGTCTGTCCTCGCAGGCTAACTTCGACGAGGCCGCTAAAGCGCTAAAGGACTCCATGACACATGCACCTTCCCGCCCTCAAGAACGACTACAGTCCGCACAACAGCTCATT
This sequence comes from Peniophora sp. CBMAI 1063, assembly GCA_900536885.1. Classification (NCBI taxonomy): domain Eukaryota; kingdom Fungi; phylum Basidiomycota; class Agaricomycetes; order Russulales; family Peniophoraceae; genus Peniophora; species Peniophora sp. CBMAI 1063. The sequence goes on from UWZB01000044.1 coordinate 19,774, forward strand.
GAGCTACTTTCCGCCAACCCCGAGTTCAGCTCTGCCGAATCGATCTTGGCGGCACACGGACATATCATCGCGATGATACCCGAGTTTGTCTGGCTCGGCCACGATCTACATCGGCGCTCTCAAGAGTCTGCGAGATGCGGCGCGCTCGTTAGCGCGGCCGTATATGCTTCTATCGCTGCTGGAGCACTGGACAAAGCTGTAGAATGGCTCGACGCGGGCAGGACGGTCATTCTCTCGCAGGCGCTGGCTCTACGCGCGCCACTGGATGAGCTGCAGTCTGTTCACCCTGAGCTGGCTAGCTCTTTACACGATATCCAGGTCCAACTACAACAGTCCGCACACGACTCTTCGTCCCCTGGGGATCTTCGTATGTTGGCTATCCAATACGAACGCCTCATAGAGATCGTCAATGAGTGTCCGGGCTTCGAAAAGTTCATGCGCCCGAAGTCATTCGACATGATTCTTCCGTCACTCAACCTCCTGAACGGGTCTGTTGTGTTCATCGTCGTAGACGAGGCGCACTGCGATGCTCTCATTCTTTCGTCGGATGGGGCCATACAGCATGTGGCACTTACTGAGCTTTCGCTCAAGGGCGCTCACGAGTTGTGCACGCATTGGGTCGCAAATCTGAGCGCCCAGGGTGGGCTACGTGAATCCGAACTCGATGAATCTCGCGATGATCTGAGGTCAACACAAGCTGTCATGGAGGATGTGTGGAAGTGGATCGTGAAGCCCGTCTTGCAAGCGTTGGATCTACTGAACCCGGTGAGCATTCTTCCTTAATGAACGTCCATGGATGGTACTGACGGTGAATCCCAGAGCCATCCGGGCGAGCGATTACCTCACATCACTTGGTGTCCAACCGGACTACTCGCACAGCTACCTCTGCATGCCGCGGGTATGTATAGCGCCCCAGACGGTCCGCGTGTATCCAACTATGTTGTATCTTCATACACCCCGTCTTTGGCCTTGCTCTTGCATTGTCATGAGGGTCTCCCTAAGCACCAACCTATACCGAAGAGTACGCTGATCGTAGCGCAATCGAGTGTACCTGGCGCTCCTCCGCTTTCAGACAGCCCGGCGGAAAGCCGCCAAGTTATGCAGACCCTATCCGACGCGGAAATCGAATGCCACCTACTGGACCACGAGAATGCGACCGTCGCATCTGTCCAAACTGGCCTCGCGCAGTACCCTTGGGTACATCTGGCCTGCAATACATCCCGAGACGAGGCCGACGCGACACGGAACGCGTTCACGCTCTACGACGGCCCGCTGTCCTTCGCAGATCTTCTAGCCACGACGGCCGAAGACGCAGAACTCGCGTTCCTTTCCGCGAACCAGACGGCTGTAAGCGACGAGACGTGTCCAGAGGAGTCTTTGCATTTGGCAGCGGGCATGCTCGTCGCCGGGTTCAAAGGCGTAGTGGCGACAATGTGGTCGATCGAAGACCGAGAGCCGCCAGTCGTTGTTGACGCGTACTACAAGGAGCTGCTGAGGTTACGCAGTTATGATACTCTGGAAAGAGAGACTGGCGCTGCGTATGCGCTACACGAGGCTACGAAACTTCTTCGAGAGCGCGTTGGCGGAGACAACGTCATGAAGTGGGCCACATTCGTGCATTTTGGTGCTTAGTGTCCAATTGAACCTACAATACACACGCGACACCTTCGGTTCTATCTAGATTGACAATCTCAGCTTGTAACATCTCAGTTTTGGTAGCATATACGGACGAAATCAATCTTCAGTGCGATCTCGAGAGTCGAGCTGAAATAGCTCTGCTGCGCACCACTAGGCACGGGCGCATACTGCGCTTCTCGCCGACGATGAAGAGCTTGCTCTTCTACTTCTCTCATCTGTCTCAGTGACAGCTCAGATGAGAGCGTGTCCCACCCTTCTGATAGTTGCAGGGGGAATCTCTGTTGCGCTCGGGGCTCTTCATGGCGAGCGCGATGATTCAGAAGCACAGGCGCCCCTCCAGCTAGAGACTCCCAACGACGAGGATTGGGACGTAGAGCCCGACGTAGACGCGACAGGCCACCTCATCTTTAACTCCGTGAGCTCTTTGCTGCAGCGCTGGCCAAATACGGTCGTCCGCCCAGGTGAGCGTCGGCATCCAACTCGCGCCAGGCGCCCGCGCGCACCCAATGCGCTCTTATCAGATAGCGGCGCGCGGGTCGATCTGCCCGGCGTCCTCACCACGACTTGACGCTGACCACCATGTCTCCTACACAGGCCACTCCATCGTGCCTTCCATCATCCCCACCGGCACCGTTCTCTATCACGGCCGACCATCCTCAGCATTTCCCTCTAAGCCCGACTGGCTAGCTTTCGACTTCGAACACTCGTATTTCTTCGCACACGGCGATGAAGGCCACGTCCTTACGTTCGCTACGACGCGTCCTCTGAAGTTGTTGTACTTTGACGGGTCGAGCGCGGCGAAAGTTAGTGATGGGTCGCTCGACTCTCAGGAGGTGGTGATGTATGGAGAGGTTAAGGGTGGCGGTGGGGGATGGGGAGGTGGAGAAGGCGAGAAGATCACGAAGTTGTGTGAGTGGGGGAGGCCGTTAGGTATAGACGGTTTCGTACGGATGGAAGTTCATTTGTACGTTTCTCTCTCCATTATAAGTTCGGAAAATAGACTGATGATACTGTAGTGAAGTCATGCAATGTAACTTCACCGACGGTCTCGAGCTGTTATCGGCTAGCAAGATCTTGCCTCACAACAGCGGCTTTGGCCTTCTTCCCGAGCACTTCATACGCAACTCTTCCACTCTAGACGACGACAACAAACCTCCTCGTCGCGGTCCAGGGCGTCGCATTCCTACACCGCCACCACCAGGCTGGCGGGGCGCTTTACCCTCTGACGCCGGTGGAGAAGTCCGCGTTGCGGGAAAATGGCATGACTTCGCGCCCGGAGAAACGCGCGTACATCCCTTGTACCACAAATTCACCACGTTCTACGATCCGGTACTGTCGAGCTTGGTTCAGGAGCGCCGTGGGAAGCCGCGCGAGCAACACCGGTTGAAGGAGATCTCGAAGCAAGACGCGGCGTTGAAGATCAGCGAGCTCGAGGAGGTCATCAAAGGCTGGGATGGAAGTGAAGATGGAGGGAGCGGCGTTGATTGGGACAGCGTGACGCATGTCGTCGTCGAGCGCTATTCGCAGCGCTTGGAGTTGCTCGCGCATACGCTCGCGAACGCGTCGTACTCCGATGTTCGAGAACGAGCGGCGAAGGCGCGGGCACAAGTCCTCACGATGCTGGCACCGTACTTCACTGTGGACGATGTACCTTTGGACAACACTGCTACCGCGAACAAGAGTTGGCTCGCACCGGTCGTGCGACGCTGTGCTACAACACATACGGCAGGTGTACCCGCCATGTTGCTCACACAGCAAGAACGTCTCATATACGACGCGGTACAAGACGTCATGACAGAGATATGCCGTCGGCTCGGGAGAATATTCCACGCCGCATTCGACGTCGAGAACGACATGTTGGAGCAGGAGCGCGTGTTGAGTGTACTGGAGTTCATGAAGGCGGAGGTGGAGGGGTTGATAGGATGGCTCGATTGGACGCAAGCGTGGGTCAAATGTCGACCCGGATGTGCCGTTGATGTACGTACCTTTTTGGGCTATGGTATTATGAGGATGATGAAGTGCTGAATGACGGGCTGCAGGAAATGTGTGTTGTCCCTACTTGGCCGTTCGGGAGGGATGAGGATCCGGATGGCACGAGGAAGCCGCGGTGTGTGCGGCTTCCGCATGCGTAGAGAGTCGCTTGCATCTCGAGAGTTACACTACCATCTACTCCTCAACTTGCTTGCTTGCAGAGTGAGATGAGGGGAAGTAGGGCATTGCTATCAGCGCAGCGCCAATTCAAGTCTGGAGTCCTATTTGAATAGATGAGACACGCCGTAGGCGGGTAGAGCACGCGGCGAGCGCCGGTGATCAGAGTAGCAGTAGCTATGTCAGGCTTGTATACCAGTGAGTCAGACCCGTGCGGAGAAATCACGTACCACATGTAGATGGGACGAAAGCAAGAGCAGTTATCTATCCGAGACGCGTCGCGCGAGCAACAGATCGAAGGTTGGCAAACACCACCATGATGACTACTTGGACTTGATACTATTCCGTAGTCTTTGAGAAACCGATAGCAGGAATATCTGTAGGATAAGCGGTCGAGTATCCTGTGCTCATTTGACGGGGTGCAAGGGCTACTGGTAGGCGTAGAGGTGCGTATATGCCCGCATGTTCGCCCCATCTCGGGTACTAATATGATAATCACAGGCTCAAGGCATCTACATTCTACAAAAACGGCCACAAAGCGCTCTGTGTTACCGCGCCCGGCCCGCGCTTCCTCAAAGTACCTAATCGGCCTACAGTAAGATATCTGCGACGGATCGGCGTCAGACAACAAGTCCATCCCGCGATATCGCTTGCAAACTCAGTTCAAGCGCCCAAACCCTACCAGACTCTGCCGCGAGATTCGCAGGCCGTGTTGCGCGTCTGTCTACGACCGTGGTCGTACTTGGGTTCTGCAGAGCGTCCGCTCTCACCTGTCGACGCACCGAAGCAGTTGGCGTTCTTGTGGGCGCTGATGCGACGTTCGGATGGGAGAGGCACCGAGATTAGCGGGCGGTGTCAGTGCACCGCCCACCCACCTCATGTTAGACGTGTCTTCCCACACAGCCTGCGTTCTACGGGACGGCATATTCCATGTGCTGCATCTATATTGTCAAATATATTCCTCCTGTTAGGAAGACCCTCCCAATTGTCAACGGTCGCTGAGACCGTATACGCCTCGTATAGCCTTGCTAGGGTCCGCCATACGTTCACGCCGTCGCTTGTTCAGCAGCCACCTGTGTGGCTGTACCAACACGCGAATACCCACACGTACACAGCGCACTAACGGTGTTCTAGCATTCTCACCCGCACTTCATAAGTTACATCTAGGCTCCTGACGAATGCGTCGCATAGCTTCTCCTCCCTTCCCTCTCTTGTACCCACATCCGCGCGTTCGCTGTGAGATCCCTCCTCTTCCATCGATGGCGCCGTACTGAGACTAGCGATCTCTCGCCGCAGATCGCCCTCTGTACGATGGCCAATGAACCCAGTACGACTAAAGGGCACATCACTGGGACACCGGACGTGAGTTCCCTGACAACCGGAATGTTGTCTTATCTTGGCCAATTTGACTGACAAACGTCAGGTTCCGTCGATCGCGCAATCTCAATCCCCTAGCAGCTCAGAGCCGAACGTCGTGGCCGCTGCCAACCAAGCATACGCTTCTTACAACAGAACGTGGGATGTGGCACAGCTGAAAACCGCCGTAGCACTATTCCAACAAGCGGTGAACGATGCCCCCGAACCAAAGGCGTATCTGTTGGGCGAGCTAGGACACTGTCTACATCTATACCACTGGGCTCGAGGGGACCCTAATGACCTCCAGCGAGCCATTGCGGCGTTTCAAAGTGCCCTACAACTCGTTCCAGAAGGTCACCCCGATAGGGCTTTGTGTCTCAGCAATCTCAGCGCCTCATTGCGAAGACGCTTTGGATCCCTTGGCGCAATCAACGATCTTGAAAGTGCCATCGAAATGCAACGACGCGCAGTCACGCTTACTCCGAACGACCATCCCGAACTTTCGAATCGGCTCGCCATCCTCGGCTCTTTGCAAAGTCTGCGTTTCCGACGCTTCGGAGAGCTGGAAGACATAGAGAGCGCCATTTCGAATGAACAGCGTGCGAACGAGCTAACTCCTGATGATCATCCCGGCAAAGCTACCCAGCTGAACAACCTCGCATCGTCCTTGTGCACTCGCTTCGAGCGTCTCGACGACCCCGCCGATCTCGAGCGTGCTATCACGACGCAATGCCGCGCGGTCAATCTTACACCGAACGACCATCCCGACTTTGCGATTTTCCTCGACTGCCTCGGCACTTTGCAGATGCTGCGTTTCAGACACTTCGGAGAGCTCGAAGACATCGAGAGCGCCATCTCGAGTCAACAGCGTGCGAACGAGCTGACTGCAGATGATTATCCCAACAAAGCTAAATGGCTGCACAACCTCGCATCGTCCTTGCGCACTCGCTTCGAGCGTCTCGATGACCCCGCCGACCTCGAGCGAGCTATCAAGATCCAGTCCCGCGCTGTCGAGCTCACTCCGGATGACGAGCCCGACCTGCGAAGTCGGCTCGACGGCCTCGGCTCCTTGCAGTTGCTGCGTTTCGGACGCTTTCGAGAGCTCGAAGACCTCGAGAGCGCCATTTCGAATCGACAGCGTGCGTACGAGCTGACTGCAGATGATAATCCCGACAAAGCTCTCCGACTGCATAACCTCGCATCGTCCTTGTGCACTCGCTTCGAGCATCTCGACGATCCAGCCGATCTCGAGCGGGCTATCAAAATGCAACACCGCGTTGTCGAGCTTACTCCGAAGAGCTTACCTGACTTTCCGATTAAACTTGCCAGCCTCGGCTCTTTGCAGTGGCTACGTTTCGAACGCTTTGGAGAGCTCGAAGATCTTGAGAGCGCCATTTCGATTGCACGGCGTGCAAACGAGCTGACTGCAGATGATCATCCCGACAAAGCTGTCAGGCTGCATAATCTGGCGCGCTGTCTGGTGGCCTACTTTCACCAAGAAAGGACGACGGATCGTTTTGCTGAAGCTCTCTCTTGTTACATGGCGGCAGCATCCACTCCATCTCTACGCTCGCCGGCCAAGCGCCTCGAAATAGCTATCAATACTGTGAAGTTCCTCGATGATAATCACAAGTACAGCACCAGCAAGATGTTGTTACTTGCTCATTCCCGGGCCATCGATGTTCTCTCTGAGTTCGTCTGGCTTGGACACAGCATGAAACATCGCCTAGAGGAGTCTCAGAAGCTTGGCAAATTTGTCAATTCTGCGGTGTGTGCTGCCGTCAGAGTCAATGCTGCGATACAAGCTGTCGAATGGCTAGAATCGGGTCGAACCCTCATATGGTCGCAGACGCTATCACTGCGCAGCCCTCTTCACGATCTCGAACAAGCTTACCCCGATCTAGCACGTGCTCTCAGCGACGTTCATGTCCAACTGCAGGAATCGATCTGTTTACCATCCCATCGTGATGGCGTTTTATTGAATGAGCAGAGTAGTTCAATGACGAGCGCAGGCCGTAGCCGTGCAGACATCCAACGAGGCGTGGCCATCGAGCATGGGAAGCTACTCTTGAGCATCCGCAAACTCGAAGGCTTCGAGGACTTCATGCTTCCCAAGAAGCTTCCTGCATTGCTTCCCGCATCTGCACGTTTCGGCGGGCCTGTGGCCTTCATCAACGCAGATCATGTGCGCTGCGATGCCTTGATCTTACTCACAGATGGCACTGTCAAGGTCGTAGCATTGCCGGATATCTCCTTGCAAAGGGCTACGGACCTGCGGTCACAGTGGCTGTTGTATCTCGAGCTACACGATGCTCGCGAGCGTGGTACATTACGAGACACCCCGAGAGCAGATCATCATTCCGAGGAACCAATATCACCTCGTCGTATCCTCGGCCGCGTCTGGAGATGGATCGTACGCCCGATACTAGAAGGGCTCGGTATATACGGGCCCGTGAGTTTCTCTGCGGCTCTTCCAAATGAACTCTTACTTATATTCATATACTTTCTAGAAAGCGCCCTCCGGTTTGCTCCCTCATGTCATCTGGTGTCCCACTGGACCGCTAACCCAGCTGCCACTTCACGCAGCGGGGGACTACGGAGAGTTCGGGCCACGCGTTTACGACTTCGTTGTCTCCTCATACACTCCATCGCTCTCCGCGCTCACGCGCAGCATCGATGCGGTCGCGAACGAGCGTGTTGCTCCGAGCGTACTCGTGGTGACGCAAGCGGACGTTCCCGGATGCACACCGATACCAGGAACTTTGGTCGAAGGCGAACGTGTACGAGAGGTTCTGGCGCAGTCTAAGTATGACACCTCCCTCTTCACAGGGGATGAAGTGTCAAAGGCTGCCGTACGCACCGCCTTGAACCAACACACGTGGTTGCATCTTGCTTGTCATGGCACCCAGAACGCGGAAGACCCTCTACAGAGCGCCTTTGCACTCTACGACGGTCCGCTCTCGCTCCTCGACCTCATGAACACCAGGTCGGACAATGCAGAGCTTGCGTTCTTATCCGCGTGCCAGACCGCCGTCGGCGACGAGAAGATGCCCGAGGAGTCGATGCACCTCGCAGCGGGCATGCTCGCGGTGGGATACAAAGGCGTGGTCGCCACGATGTGGTCGATCGGAGACGAGGACGCGCCGGTCGTTGTTGAGGCGTACTATCGGAAGCTGCTCGAGCTTCGCGCATCGGGCACGCTCGGGAAGGGGGAGACGGGTGCGGCATACGCCCTGCACGAGGCAACGAAGATATTGAGGGAAAAGGTCAAGGATAAGAAGTTCGCGCGCTGGGCCCCATTCGTGCATTTCGGAATATAGGATGTTTGTGCGCGGGATCAGGCTGACGAGCCTCACCCGTCTGGTTACGCTTGTCTCAAGGCCGCTGATGTGTCTTCTGTGTTAGTATGCTTTCGTCTGTATATGGTTCAGATGTCTTGCTTCTAAGTCACGAATGAGTAGGTAGTAGCAGGCAATTCATGGCACAAGAGAGAACGTGTCGAATCGAGATGAAGTTCTTCCATTCGAGCTACTAAAAGGTATTACTGAGTACAAGACACGCAATGGCCAATTTGTACTGTGGTGCATGGAACACGTTTGCGTCGAGAGATAGACATTTCTTCGTATTGTAGGATAGTCTTGGCCGTGGCAAGCCTTCGGATGATGTAGGGTGGCTATACGTCGCCAGCAGATAAGTCTGCAGACCAACGCGCGCGGGCGCGATTGAAGGTTGGTATAGTTTATACAGGCTGGTATTAACCGCGTTTCACCGAGTAGAAGCGCTACCACTGTTTGCGAGGTCAGAAGACGGTCCATGTAGTATTGAGCCGCTCACGCACCGTATCAGACTATCCATTATCGCGCATCCACGCCACTAGTATACCAGACACCCGCAAGCACGGTTCTGGAACCAGTTCCCTCGCAAGGTGTTTATTCGCCATGAGGTCCAGGAAGGTGGTATGGTAACGCGATGTCGTCCGAGTGTGTTCTAGCCATTCTGGAGCCAAGAAGTATATCAAAAGCGAGATAAGGCCATGGATGTAGTTCATAGAGCGTATGCAGTGGCTTCTATGATTGGAGGGTAAGGCCTCCTGCCGTCGTGGTCGTGGTCCAGAGACGAGCACCTTGTCCAGACGCGTCGTGCTGACTTGGCCGTTCCCACCAAGTAGCAGTGCGATGCTCATGATAACTTTGCTCGGCCCATAGTGAATACGAGTGTATATTTTTCCTCGCGTATTTCCGTATACGTGGTCGCAAGGGAATGAGTATGGAGTGGCCCTCGATCCCCGGCGCGCTTCGGCGGACTCGCCCCGGGCCGCGCGCGACCTCCACTTGACTGGTACACTGTACCGCCACTCTCTTGCCAAAGCAGAGCGAACGCGCATGATATGTGTCACAACATACCGCGTCTCGTGCGTTGCCTACGGCGTTGTGTAGGTCCCTCTGGCCACGGACCGCCCTCGAATCCAACTGAACTCCCTCTGAGCACTCTCAAGCCAATTTCGTCTCTACCAATCTGCTAGACAAAGGCCGAAGCGCTGACCGGCGCTCTAGCCAATTGCTGGTACAAGCGCCAGTGCTATGATAGATGAGAGCGCGCTTCACGCCGTTTTGTTGTGCTGATACGACATTGTGACGCATTCGTACCACGCCTCTGGAGCCATGGTAGCGATTCGAGCGAGTTATATACGCACTTACGCCTCGACGAGAGCGTTTCCGTAGGCCGCGCACGCAGCGTGAATATATAAGTCGTGAAGTGGGCGCCTGTGGCGCGGGTTCCATCGCGGCCGCAATACAACCCTGAGTACGCGCTCGCTAGAGCGACGATAAGAAGCACAACCTCTACTTCACCTACGGCGCTCACGCTGAAATGCAATGCACAGAGTTAGACACCCCTTCCCGGTGGTAGCGCTAGCAGCGGCAACGATGGGTCTACTCGCAGGCGTACAGGCCTCTCGTGCTGCCCAAGCCCCGCTAGTGGACAGCGTCGAGTGGGACGTCGAGCCGGACATCGACGCGACGGGCCGCTTCGTCTTCAACTCGGTGAGCTCGCTCATGCAGCTGTGGCCAAACACGGTCGTCAGACCAGGTGGGTGCCGCCCTACAAGACACGCTACTCTTGCAGACGCGACTTGCCTCTGACCACCATGTCCGCCGCACAGGTCACTCCATCGTCCCATGCCTCATACCCACCGGAACGGTCCTATACCACGGTCGATCGTCCTCATCAATTCCCGACGCACCCGACTGGATAGCCTTCGACTTTGAACATTCGTACTTTTTCACGCGCGGCGACGAGGGACATGTCTTTACTTTTTCGACTACACGTCCTCTGAAGCTACTGTACTTCGACGGCTCGAGCGCGGCGAAAGTTGACGACGGGTCGTTGGACTCGCAGGACGTGCTGTTATATGGAGAAGCCGGTGGAGGGGTGGATGGGGACGCGGAGAGGATCGTGAAGTTGTGCGAGTGGGGGAGGCCACGCGGGATAGATGGATTCGTTAGGATGGAGGCTCATTTGTAAGTTTGACACCGCGCATATATCCGCATATACTCAAGACTTCTTTAGCGAGGTCATGCAGTGCAACTTTACCGACGGCCTCAAACTTCTCTCGACGCATAAAGTCTTGCCTCACATCGAGAGTCCTAATCTACGAAACCCTGCCCTTGGCAACCTCACCGGCACTCACGGACATGCTCAACAATATCATCTAGAACCACCTCATCGCGTTCCTCGTCCACCACCCGGCTGGCGCGGCTCTCTACCCACCGACATCGCAGGCGAGATCTATGTCGTCGGCAAATGGCACGACTTTGCACCGGGCGAAACGCGCGTCAAACTCCTCTACCACAAGCTCGTCTCATTCTACGACCCAGCCATCTCAAGTCTCATCGCTGCTCGCCGCGGCAAACCCCGAGAGCACCATCGGCTGAAAGGCATCTCGCGCACGGATGCGGCAACCAAGATCAAAGAAATTGAGGAGATGGTCGGATCGGATTGGAACGATGTTGGGAGGAGCGGAGTGGATTGGGCTAGTACCACGCACGTTGTCGTCGAGCGATACGCGCAGCGCTTGGAGGTGCTCGCGCACACTCTTAGGCCCGCGCCATACTCTGACATTCGCGAGAGAGCAGCCAAGGCCCACGCTCAGGTCCTCACCATGCTCGCATCCCACTTCACCGTATCGGACGTGCCCGAGGACGATAGCGCAGCTACGAGCAAAGCGTGGCTCGCGCCCGTCGTCCGACGCTGCGCCTCTACGCATACAGCCGGAATCCCTACCGCCTTGCTCACGCCACAAGAACGTCTTATACATGGTGCGATTGAGGACGTGATGCGGGAGATATGTCGTAGACTGGGCCGAATGTTCCACGCCGCATTCACCGTCGAGGACCCTGACATCCCCGAAGAGGACGTATATGCCGTCGTGGATAGTATGAAGACGGAGGTGGACGCGCTTATGGAGTGGCTCGATTGGACACAGGCGTGGGTCAAGTGCAACCCGGGGTGCGACATGGAGGTGCGTTGCGCGTTTGTCTTCCGTGTATAAGAAGCTGATGCGAGGTGTGGGTAGGAGATGTGTTATGTGCCGACTTGGCCGTTTGGGCCGGACGAGGATCCGGAGGGGACGAGGAGGCCGAGTTGTGTGCGTTTGCCGCATGCGTAGCATGGTTCTGGTTGCTTCTGCACGCTGTATAACTCGCTCCAGATTTGGTCGTGCTATGTCACCGTCGTTTTGCCCCAAGTGCGCGATCTCTTACGGATCTAGTATCTCGGGCGTAGTGCCAGTCTCAAGTTACTCATTGCCTTGCGCCACGGCTCTGCCTCGGGCAGGCTCACTCATCGATGTGAATCAAGCATATGAGTACACCTGGACCCATAGGGGTAAGCACCCCGGCCATGAATATTATACCCGAACCCAAATATTTACTCTTTCTAAGGCTTACAAGGGACCTATGCGGAGCGATACACTCCGGATAAGTCGCTGACTGGCGGATAAGGCTCATCTCGGGTCGGCTCCCGAGATTGCCGGTGTGTGTATGTTGCATTACTGGCTTCTGAGTTTGCGAGATATTCATTTCTTTGTTGTTTAGGTGCTTCACCTCATGATCTCCGGGGCTATGTTATACCACCTGCACCCTCAGAGGTCGCCGCTGCACCTCCACTGTACTTTTGTGCAAGTCCATCGCCCAGTCGACGTCGAACATACACCCTACAAGCCCCGCGCACAAAGTGCTAAAGAAATTCTCCCATGCAATAGCCCACGGCGCAATTCCATGCCATCTAGCGCGATGTCTAGCACGCACAACGCTATTCTGATAGCCGGATTGACTCCAGAACTCCGGCACGGGTTCATACCAGGCGCGCTAAAAGAAGCTAGAGAAGCGTATGTAAGCCTCCGGGCAAGCCCTCTCTGCCCGGGGTGGCGCAAGTCTTTGCGTGGCCGGCTATGGGGTATATACATGCCCGCTTTCGATTGCCGGATTCGTTAATTCACCGGCCCTTCTGCCCCTCCTCTACCCACCGCTCCGCTCCTGCGTTGTACATCGACCTTTTTTAACGCATGGCGACAATACATCAACCCACGGCGTCGAGCTCGAGCGCGACGTTACAGTCTACGCTCGGCGAAGAGATTCTCAGGACTGAGCGGAGGATCGAAGAGTACGGCGGCGACGATCCTGAAGAACCGCCTGTCAAGTCGCCTTTGCCCGACAACGCAACATCGAGGAGGCCATCATCAACGCACAAGGACGAGCACGACCCGAACCTGGTGCGCTTCGAGGGCCCGGATGATATGGGCAACCCACACAACTGGTCGAGGACGTATAGATGGTTCTTGACGATGATATGCTCGTTGTTGACGGTTAACGTGTGCGTCTTCTCCTTGTCAAGTGCCATTTGAACTTCGAACTTACATATTGGATATGAATAGGACGTTCGCGTCGTCTGCGCCGACGTCTGCTGCCGGACTCGTTCAACAAGAATTTGGCGTATCGAGCGAAGTCGCGGATCTGCTTACGAGCTTGTTTCTGGTCGGATACGTCGCGGGACCGATATTCTGGGGTCCTGGATCTGAAGTCTTTGGACGGCGTCCGGTCTTCGTACGTACCACTCTCCCGCCCATCGTCCTATACTCAACTGACGATGACATCCTCCAAAGATTCTTACGATGACATGCTACACTCTCTTCATCCTCGGCCAATCCCTCGCCCAAAACGCCCCCACACTCCTCATAACGCGCTTCCTCTCCGGCTTCTTCGCCTGCGCACCACTCACAAACGCCGGCGGCGTGATCGTTGACATCTGGGACCCCGTCGCGCGCGGGACAGCCTCGTCCGTCTTCGTCTCGATGGTCTTCCTCGGCCCGGTCCTGGGTCCGGTCGTAGCGGGCTTCATCGCACAAGATACGGGCGACTTTCGCTGGGTGTTCTGGGTCATGTTCATATTCGCGGGTGTATGCTCGGCTCTGGCGGCCGTGTTCTTGCCCGAGACGTACGGCCCGCGTATCCTCGAGCTGCACGCGAGAAAGCTGCGAAAGGAGGACCCGGTCAAGAACAAGGACCTGTACGCCGAGGCCGAGAAGCATGGGTGGGATTTCGCGAGTCTGATCGATCGTACGATCAAGCGCCCGTTCAAGATGCTCGCATCTGAGCTCATCTTGTTGCTCATCACGATCTACATGTGTTTCATCTATGGCATCTTGTACGGACGTACGTCATTTACCTCTGGATGATGGGTTTGCGACGTTGCTCATTATACTCTACAGTGTTCGAAGCGGTCCCGATCATCTTTGCTGAGAAACGCGGATTCACAGTCTCACAGACCGGGCTGGCGTTCATTGGTGTGGGCATCGGCGTCGTGCTCAGCTGCTTCGTCGGCATATACACCTCCAGGTCGTACCCCGCTCTCGTCAAAGAATGGCGAGGCTTTCCTCCGCCCGAACATCGTCTGTACGGCGGAATGATCGCGGGCCCTTCGATGGTCATCGGCGCGTTCTGGTTGGGGTGGACTGGGGCTTATCCTGATGTGCATTGGGCTGTACCTGCGGTTAGTCTGCTGTTCATCGGGATGAGCGTCACACTCGTATTCATCTCGTTCATCGTACGTCCCCTCTCTCACCTCCCTTCGTACAATCAGCATACTTACTCACGACTCGCACAGAGCTACCTAGTAGACACCTACCTCATGTACGCCGCCTCCGCCCTCGCAGCCAACACGATCGCCCGATCAGCAGTTGGCGCCGCCTTTCCACTCTTTACTGTCCAGATGTACCATGGCATGGGCATTCAGTGGGCGAGCACTCTCATTGGGCTCGTGGCGCTGCTGCTTGCGCCTATGCCGTTTTTGTTCTTTAGGTATGGGGCGAGAATACGGGCGGGGTCGAGGTTTGCGCCGGGGGTGGATTTGAGGATTAGGAGGGAGATTGAGGAGGAGAAGGGAGGTAAGAAGGGAGTTGAGGTTTGAGATTGACTTGGTTTGCGCCGCTGTGGTTTTGGCTCTGCGTGGACGGCGTGAGACGATACTTTCATGAATACGTGATCCGAACGTGTTACGACCTTGAGGACGGCCTTGCACGTATAAAAAGGAATATTTTTGTACCTTAGCATCTACGACCACGAACATAATGCACTTATAGAGTTATATCTGTCTGATCATTCAGGAGCTTTTGCGATTTACGTACGAGAACGCGCAACCCGGCTGTGTACGCGTACATTGCCGCCACCTGGTCTCCGATGATGATAGTCACAAGATCGCGTTCATTTTTCCCACGCTGGACGTTTTCGGCGCCGACAGCGATCCCCGCGCTTGTCCTCTGACGGTCACCACTCTCGTTCCTGTGCTCTGATATCTCCGAGCACTCTTCAACCCCTTATGTCAATGTCTATTTCCTGCTTTATGCTGGAAAGGAGTGCGCGCATGACAGCGAGACAAGACGCGCCCACGAAAGAACGAGTTTGCTGCAGCTCGACTTGCGAACGATATTCGCCGTATGCGCTTGAACTTCAGCGCTAAGCCTCGCTGCGGACTCATGGGAGCGGCGGTACTGGAAGATGAACACGAGCGCACTGCGCGCATCAAGGGGCGCCCTCCAGCACCCTTTCTCCACTTCGCCGATACCTCCGTTCAATCCCGACATCTCCAGCATCTCGACGCGAAGGGTACACTGTGGGTATCCCAATCGAAGTGCTCCAGCGTGCTATTCTGCTCCTGAAACACGGTATGTACGATCCCGGCGTACATCAGACCAAGCTTACCCCGAGTCCTATTTCTTCCGTATGCTCCGGATGAAACGACCCGGGCGACTGCGACTTCCGGCGCCCAATACCGCCATCAACTCTGTCGCACTTCTGCTCGGACTCTACACTTGTATGCGACGATGTGGTGCTGATCCCTGAATACCGATACATATGCGAAGTTCCAACAGAATTCATCTTTCATAACCCTCCGTCTACCCCTCTCCCTGGCGACGCATGACGCCGCTCAAGATATACCTTAGTCCGAACCACTCAATAGCATCTACCTCCGGTGGAGATGCTGAAGGGGTAGGATGGCGATTCCAGGACTGTTGTGGCAGTGAAGACCACACAAAGCCGCTGGTCGTTTCCACGGCGAAGTTACCTTCGTCTTCTTCTGGACAGCTCAAGTTGGAGGATATCGACCAGAACCTCATGCGCTTCAACGGGCCCGACGACATGGATGATCCTCAGAACTGGTCTAGGAACTACAAGTGGTTCGTTACAATGATTTGTGCTTTCATGACGGTGAACGTGTGGGTACCCTCAGCCCGATTGACTATCTCAATTGCTGACTCTGCCCTGAAAGGACTTTTGCATCGTCCGCTCCGACCGCGTCAACTCAGCTCATCGCGGAGAAGTTTGGAGTGACGCTTGAAGTCGCAAACCTCTTGACCAGCTTATTCTTACTTGGTTATGTTGCCGGACCAATCCTATGGGGGCCTGGCTCGGAGGTATTCGGACGTCGTCCAGTATTTGTACGTTCTTTTGCTGTTATTATTGCTGAAGACGAACTAATGACACTGTGCGTTCGCAGATAGTCACCATGACTTGTTACACGCTCTTTATCCTCGGTCAAGCCCTCGCACGAAACACCGCAACACTCCTTATCACCCGCTTCTTCTCCGGATTCTTCGCCTGTGCACCCCTCACGAACGCCGCTGGGCTCATTGCGGACATCTGGGACCCAATTCTGCGCGGTCCGGCAACATCTATCTTTGTCATGATGGTCTTCCTAGGGCCTGTACTCGGCCCCGTTGTGGGTGGGTTCATCGCTCAGGAGACTGGCGACTTTCGCTGGGTCTTCTGGGTGATGTTCATCTTCGCGGCTGTGGCATCGACACTCGCGATTGCTTTCGTGCCGGAAACGTACGCGCCTAGGATCCTGGAACTGCGCGCGAGACGACTACGGGCCGAGGATCCGGTGAACAACCAACATCTATATGCGGAAGCCGAGCGTCATGGCTTGGATATCACGTCCTTCATGGACCGTACCATCAAGCGACCTTTCGTCATGCTCGCCGTGGAACCGATACTGCTCCTCATAACCATCTACATCTCAGTGCTGTATGGCATCTTGTACGGGTGTGAGTCCACCGCTTCTTGACAGGATGTACTTCATGGCTTACGTCACGCTTCAGTGTTCGAGGCGGTGCCTATCGTCTTCAGCATAAAACACGATTTCACTGTCGCACAGAGCGGCCTTACGTTCATCGGTGTTGGGGTTGGAGTCATTCTCAGCTGCGCCATCGCTATCCACAAGTCTAGGATGTACGGAGCCCTTGTTAAAGAATGGAGAGGACACCCTCCTCCCGAGAACCGCCTTCAAGGCGCTATGGTCGCTGCCCCCGTCATGGTTATAGGCGTTTTCTGGTTTGGATGGACCGGGAACTATCCCAACGTTCATTGGGCGGCTCCTGCTGTCAGCCTGGTTCTTGTAGGGTTTAGCGTGACGCTCATATTCATCTCCTTCGTTGTGAGTGCAATCTCGCTTGCTGTACACGCGCACCCTGATTGACCCGTCGCACAGAGCTATCTCGTGGACACCTACCTGATGCACGCCGCATCAGCTCTTGCAGCTAATACCATCGTGCGCTCGGCCATCGCGGCAGCCTTCCCGCTCTTCACAACACAGATGTACGAGAGGATGGGCGTACAGTGGGCGAGCACGCTCATCGGCCTCATTGCGCTGGTGCTCGCGCCGATCCCATTCTTATTCTTCAAATACGGCGCGAGGATACGGAGAAGGTCTCAGTTTGCGCCGTGCGCAGATCTGAAGCTTGTTGAAGTTTCTGCGCAAACGCTGGGAAGTGTGAAGATCGCGATGGTTGAGCTTCCGCACCGGTCCGCTGTTGGCGCGAGTGTTTGAGCTATCGGGAACCAACATGATTAACCATATGATGCTATGTGACACTCCCCATATTTGATGGGAGATACTACATTTTAAATCCGAGTGCCACTTATATATCAGCATCCATGCAGAGTGCTCAATAGACCCCGTTGGCAGGTGCAAACGCGTACACAAGATGTTTGCGCATGTATTAATGATAGTCACGGGGTCGCGTCTATCCTTTCGCACGCTTTGCGACGCTGGCGCCGAGCGCGCTTATGCGTTCAACTAACGTTCGCCTACTCGTGCGGCCCTGTTTTGACATCCCTGCATACCCATTAGCCGTTTCGTAGGGCTGCATGGCGATGAGAGTAAACCAGTGGCCGGATCGTACTTGAACGAAGGCGAGATCTGCTACGTGGTCTTGTAGTAGCGGGCGAGACGGCGAATGTGACTCGAGAAGAATGAGGCGGAACCGGGAAACGTTGTCCTCGAGGTCTTGATGTACCTGCGGCGACAGCCTTCCCGAGGAGGTGCCAGAGGTCTTCCGAGATCAAGGGCGCATGACCTTCCACAACTGGTGTAAGCTGACCACTCCTGATCTGAGGATGCATAGAAGCGCACCGTCGCTCTTCAAGATGCACAGGATCTTGTGGCGAAACGGACCTGACCATGAGGGGGCCTTGTGCGAGTCACAGAAAGTATCATCAGTCTGGGAGCGCGTCTGGCCCTTGCGGGCGAGCTTTGCGGTCCGGTCGACGACGTCCTTCGAGCTCATCATGAGCTATGAGCTACGATGCAGAGTGTGAGGAGGGATGGCTTGGAGAAGCATCTGAAAGTCGCTTCAGAGCATGAAACGGGGAGACAAGCCCGTGAACGTACGTATGTCCTTGCGGCGCGCTAGCCAGCGTCGACGGTCCATGCTTGCTGGCCAGTGGAGACTTCGAGAGATCTTCAGCTATGTGGCCGATGAGCGAAGAGTGTGAAGAAGTCAAGGAGGACGAACGTACTCGGGTCCTCGCTTCTCTCTGGGTGCCGTCCATGGCTCGCATGCGCCGGTATATCGTCTACAAGCGTGGTCGAAACACTATCCCCAGCCCTCCCGAGCTCCTCGGCTCATCGTGCCCATCATAGCTCCTACCCCGCTTGTTTCGCACCACGGCCATCCGTATTCACGACTGCGTCCATCGACAGCCAACCGGCAGCTGTCCAGATGCTACCGTCACGCTCCCTTCGGCACTCGCTAGCGTATCGTAGGTAGATATAGCACAAACTCCGTTTCTTTGGTCGTCGCTGGCGCGATGTATGGAGAGGAAGAGTTGCACAGGCAGCTGGGGATATTGCACGCTGCGCTCGTGGCTGAAGCGTTATTTGGCGTGACTAGGTCGCCAGCTACACGCAATGGTGGGATGAATAGAACGGTCGAGGCGTTGCGGGTGCATGAATGGGTATCCTCCAGTTTCCCTCGCTCGGGGGAGTAATCGTGTCCTTACTATACCCTCCACGCTACGTTCTCTAGCATGTTGTATAGGCCCTCCGACGGTCTCCTCAGGCTCGGCGGTCGTAGTTGAGCGTCGAAGCCCCGGTTGGATGCGTTCGATGAGCAAAAGGCATGGTGTAGGGAGTGGCGCGGGTCCCCATGCAGTTATATCGGGGAAGTATGGATGGACAGGACGGCGAACAGATGGTCGAGCGAAGTCGCAAGAGTGAGCGCGCTCGCTGATCGGTCATCTACACATGTGGAGAGAACAAGCTCGCCAGAGCTTGCCACTGAGCAAGATATTTTGACTATGTCGCTCGCGCGTCCGTCACTGTGATAGACAATATCAGCACGGCCCGATGAGAAAACGAGGATAGTCATACCCACGGGGCTGGTTCGGTATCGGCCGACAGCGCTGCGCCTGCCATCCTCCTCGCCTCCGGACATGGAGAAGGCCGAGCGCGGCATGTCGAAGTTGTGCTTTTGGCTCCGGCCCATGATGCTCGAAGGCAGCGTGCGTTGAAAGGCAACAAGGCCGTTGAATTGTCAGCGGTGGGTGCTTGAGATGCAGCTGAGCCGAGCGGAATATTGTGGAGACATCGACAGAGAATGCGGGAGAGGTTGATGGAGGTCAAGTCGCAAGGAGCTGGACCTGACGCGCGCACGAGTTCTGCGTTTTGTTTCCCGCCATCATGTTGAACTTTGGGCTCCGAAACCAGGCCCGCGAACCCTACACAAAGTCAGACGTGCTTCAAAGCCCCATCTCAGTGTCCCCTCGAAAGCCTGACTGTGTGGTACCCACGATTCCGCTATGCGTATTCGCCAGTTCACTTCACTAAGCGGTGGACCACTATTATGTACTGGTTGTAGACTGTCCGGGCACTAGCATGTTCAGCAAGAGTGACGTGTTATAGTATGCAGATAACCACGGATACCTTTCTGGGAATACAATCCGCGGTTTGCGTGCATCGTCGTCAGGACCTTTCAATCAGCGGCGCGGGTTCATACTTCTGTATACGGTCAAGATCTCACACGTGTTCAAAGAGAGGCGTCCTTGGGCGCTTGCTTATCGGCCCCGTACCTCGTACCACCATCTATCTACTCTCTCACAACCACTCATGTCTACTCTACCTGAGACCACGGCCGCTGAAGGCCCAGATCGGACGGGCAAGGGCACTCAGAACCGTCTCCGTACGTCCTCATTTGGCTTCATCAAATACAACAGTCTGACACCACGATTAGGTATGAGCGATAGCAGTATAGAGAACGCGAAGGCGGCCGCAAAGATGGCCGTCGACGTCCTGAGTGTAATCGCCGAGATGACCGAGAGCGTGCCGTACCTCGGAGCGATCTCGACGGCCCTCACCGCGTTCAAAGAAGTGCTCGATGTAAGTGTTCGGAAGATCCCTCCGAGTGTTATGTTGATGAGGCACACAGGAGGTTTCCGTGTGCAAGGAAGATTGCCAGGCGACCATGGACGAAGCGAACCAGTTCAAGGAGCTCATACAGAAACATCAGGCGGACTGGGTCGAACTTGAGGCAGATGGAGACGATGGCCTCAGAGAAGCGTTTGAGGAGCTTGGCAAGTACGTCTGCAACATGGCTGGCCAGGACCTACATAAGCTGAGCGGAACGCGTCAGGGTGATGCTGGGCTCACTCACGACTTTGCAATCCCTCAAGGTGGACTCCAAGCGCCGACGGGACTGGTTCAGGCTCCTTTTCAAGCGTGATGAGGTCCAGACTTGCGTGAAACAGTGTCGTGATAAGATGCGGGTC
This sequence comes from Peniophora sp. CBMAI 1063, assembly GCA_900536885.1. NCBI lineage: Eukaryota > Fungi > Basidiomycota > Agaricomycetes > Russulales > Peniophoraceae > Peniophora > Peniophora sp. CBMAI 1063. Next base: position 40,518 of record UWZB01000044.1, read on the forward strand.
GCGAAGGAGAAGTTCCTCGTACGTCGTATTTTCCTTGTGATATAATGCATCTCAACGTCTCTCGCCAGACGCTTATCGCTATGGACACCAATCGTGTGGTTCGTGAGACCCATCGAGTCACCCATGAGTTGCACAAACATGTTCTGCCGTTAAAGCCAGCGGCGCCTGCCTAGTACGTCGAGACGCGCTCCTCGTAGAGTCCATTTAACTTCTTCTGCAGTGCGGGATGGCGTCTGCGCGCTGCCAACAACATCTTTCACGGCCGAGAAACGGAGGTTGCGACCGCCGTCGACATGATCGTGAACAAGCAGCCCGCGCGAGTGGCGATCTTGGGTCCCGGCGGGATCGGGAAGACCTCGATCGCTCTGGCGATCCTGCACGACCCGCTTGTCAAGGACCTCTACGGCGACCGCCGCTGCTTCATGTCGTGCGAGGCTACCACGACCGCCGATGCAGTCGTGCGTGCTCTTGCCGATGCGTTAGGCCTCATCGCTCTGGATGAAAAGATATCTCCTGGACCAGCCCGTGATCGTATTTTCTCTTACTTGCGCACATGCTCCGGGATCCTCTGTTTGGATAACATGGAAACGCCTCTTGATGCTGATAGGATTTTGCTCGATGAGCTGCTGAACGAGATTGCTGCGCTGCCCTCCGTTGCTCTATTGATCACGAGTCGTGCTACGAGCATACCAACTATCGAGTGGACTGAACCTGCCCTTTCCCACATCAGACCTTTCTCCCAAAAAGCGGCGCTTGCTACGTGGGACGACCGCGCTAAAGCTCCGCACGACGATTTTGTCGTTAAGCTCGTCGATGCCGTAGACTGCATGCCATTGGCGGTCACCCTGCTTGCGAGCGTGGTCGCCTTCGAGGGAAGTGCGAAGAGGATCTGGGATCGTTGGCAGGACGAGCATACCGACCTTATTCGCACCGGTACAAAGGAGGATCGCTTGAACAGTGTTCCTGAATCCATAGATTTATCACTGCGGGCTCTGAGTGATCGAGACCGAGAGGCGGCTACGAAGATACTCTGCATCGTTTGCCTATTTTCCGAGGGATTCTGGGATGCACGCATTCCCCAGTTAGGAGACGTATTCAAGGAGCATTCGATATCCGTCAGTCGCTGCTTGACAATACTCAGGCAGCTTAGTTTAATCTACACCGATAATCCATTGGAGCACACTAAACCTGAGTGGCTTCGGTTTCGCGCGCTCTCCCCCATCCGTCACCACATTCTACAACACTACATATCGGATAACCTCGTCGTCACGATGGCCCATCTTGTGGCACAAGAACCCTTAGGGTGGGATCAATCGTCGTTTTGGGCATTTATTCTGGATCGCCCAGGGTCTTGTCGCGATCGCTGTCTGGAAGTAGCGATCTCCAGTCCATCCAAAATAACGGATAGGGACGCGCTCTCTCAAGCTCTTGCATATGCAAAGTCTCGTTCACTTGAGCTACGACTACAGTCTACCATTCTTCGCCAACTAGGATACATCAGACGAATAACATATAGCCAGTTCAAGGATGCACGAGCGCATTATTCAGAGGCTGTCCGGATGGACGAGCAGCTCGGAGACACCTCAGCACTGTTCTCAGACTGGGTGGGGTGGGTTGCTTCTCGTGCTGGTGAGCTTGGTGATAAAGAAGCAACAGGGGAGGATCTGGAAGAGCTGCAAGAAGCTATCCTGACAGCCTGGACACTCGGTCAAGAATCACAAGTATGGGTCGTGCAAGGCTCCGATGATCGATATTGGGATCATCACGAAGTAACCGAAGCGCAACACGTCGTCAATGTAGGGCGGCGCAAGCTCGATATGCCCATCATCTATCGCAGCGGTCGCTATTCGGACAACGATTCGACCGCCGAGCTACACTCCATGTGGGAAGGTACGAAAGAAACAGAATGCTACGAGCGACTGCTGCAGACATCCCCTCCGCCATGGGACCTTCCCTTGATGCTCGAAACACACCGGGCACTCGGGCACGACGAGGGGCCAGAGACATCGCACAGCGGGTTAGAACGGGAGTCTAGTGAGGCGGGGGGAGAGGGAGTAGGGGACCTGGAGAGTGATGTGGACGAGGTCGGCGACAGCGAGGGAGCAAGCGAGGAGAATTCCGAGGAGGATGAGAGTCTGAGCGCGCGCGTACGTTGAGTGCAGGTTCGCGAGCATCCGGCGCTCAGGCCCGGGAACGCCGAACGCACCAACTTCATGGTCGTGCGACATGAAGATACGATTCCCCCTGGCCCACCTTTGGCGCTACGATCCTTTTATTTGCACGTCCCATGTACGGTAATATGTACAGCAATGAGCGTCCACAATGACGAGCAAATTTGAAAACCGTCACGAATGCATTCGGGTATGTCTACGTTGCGCGCGTGAAAGTCGAACCGATGACCTCAAGCCAAACCTGTCGGGCAAAATTTGTCACGCGGCGCAAAAGCATGTCGAGCATGGGCCTATATTGTATAGTAGACAATAAGTAAGACAAAAGACCGAGTAGCATACATCACAGGCTGCCCTCCCTGCGAAGGATGCGCCGCGCTCAGGCGATGAGAGCGAAAGCAGTCGCCGAGTCGTACTTGAACGACGGCGGGATCTGCCGCTTAGTCTCGTAGTAGCGCGCGAGACGGTGAATGCGCGACTCGATGAGAATAAGGCGGAACTTGGAGTCCTTGTCCTTGCGGTTAGTCTTGAGGTGTTTGCGGACGGCGACGGCCTTCTTGACAAGGTGCCAAACGTCCTAAGGCTATAGGATCGACGGAGCACGAACTTCAACAATCACGTCAGCGTCAGTCATCCGTGCTCAATCCGAGGAGATATGTGAGCGCACCGTTGCTCTTCAAGACACAGAGGATCTTGTTACCGGTGGCGAAGCGGACCTGGGGGATCTTGTGCGAGTCACGGACGGTATCACCGGTCTGGGAGTGCGTCAGACGCTTGTGGGCGAGCTTGGCAATCTGATTGGTTGACGACATCCTCCGGGCTCATCATGAGCTACGATGCAGAGTGCGACGAGGGATGGCTAGAAGGAGCATCTGAAAGGCGCTTCAGCGCATGAAACGGCGAGACAGACGCGTGAACGTGCCGACATCCTTGCGTCACGCTGCAAAGTGTTGACGCTCCACGCTCGATAGCAGGTGGGGACTTCGGGAGACCTTGAGCTATGTGGCGATGAGCAAAGAGTATGAAGTAGTCAAGGACGACCAACTTACCTGCGCCCTCGCTTCTCCTCGGATACCCTCCACAACATGTCTAGCTCGCATGCGCCGAGACACTGTCCTCAGGCACGGTTGGGGAGCTATCCTCATCCCTCTAGAGCTTCTCAGCTCGTCGTTTCCCAGAGCTTGCAACTGAGCAAGATATTTGCACTATGTCGCTCGCGCGTCCGTAACTGTGGTAGACGATATCAGCATGACTATCAGATGAGAAAGAAAGATAGTCACACCTGCGCCTGGCGCCTCGCAACCGCTAAGCGCTTCGAGCGCCTCCTCTGCACCTGGGTATCGGCCGACAGCGCCGCCACCCTCCTCGTCTCCTTTCGAGTCATACCGATAGTGCTCCCTGCAACCTCGGTCCGCTCGTGCGCTGGAGCTGGGTTTCCCGCCGACGTAGCGTGGGACCCTGGGGGACCATATGGGCGCGCAGGAAGGCCGAACGTGACATTTGCGGCTGGCGCTGAATGGCCGGGGTATCCATGCGCTGGGCGGAGGCTCGCTATTCTAAGTCGTAGCCCGAGGGGGATGGACGGGTCGATGGGTTGGCGCGAGTATCAGCGTGCTCTTGCGTGCCTCGCTCACGGGCGGTCCATGCATAGAGCTGAGGAAAGAAGATTGAGGATAGAAAGACGGCTAGGCTGGGTCATCGTGAGCGAAGCTTGATGGAAGTCGAGAAAAAGTAGCCTCGGAGGCTCCGCAAGGCGGTTCGCGCGTTGCCGCTTGACGCGGGCTCAGAGTTCTCTTGGTTTCTACCACCACCACCACCACCACCACTTGGAACAATGAGAACGGTCTTTCAATCCAAAGTAGCGAATCCCAAGCAAATTCTTATATGAACCTGAATACTGTGCTGTTCTCGCTAAGCCCGCGGTCCCTGCGCCCGCTATGTACGAATATCCTCTCGTCCAGGGGGGCGACCGCAGCGGTCCCTCAATCCCGTTTCGACTCTCATGCGCTCGCGGGCCGCTTCAAGTTGATCTAGACGATGGCTACAGTATCTGACGCCAGTAGGACAAAGTTCACCCTTCAACTCGTACGGGCGTTGTCTTGTTGTTCTTCCGCCCACCGTTCCGCACTCGCTGAGATCGATACGGTGCGCATCTTGACTCGAATTCTTTCGTTGCTACCATCTGACTTGCGCCTTGTATCTTCGGTCATACGTCTCGACGCCAGGCAACGCATTTCTCACTTGGACCCCTTCTGCGTGCAGATCTTCTCGAGCGTTGTCGCTACGAAGCGATGTGCATGTTCATTCGCGCACAGCGCGTCGCGTCCGTGTGTAATGGCTGCCTAGGCTTGCAACGTACTTGATATCATCGCAAGAAGACCACCTACATTATTTGGACGCAACGGTCTCCGTTTCATGCTCTGAGATCGCTCAGAGCGCGAGTATATATACCCGGCATCCTGCTTGCAAACACCGTCAACACGGCCGCACACTATGGCCGCCGTGGATCCAACATACCCCCTCTACCCTATCGCTAGCCTCCTGGCTTCGGTAATGTTACTCCTTGTACTATTGACCAGCTTTGTCCGCCAGAGTTGGAACCTCGGTGTCGCCTTGCTCTGTTTCTGGCTCTTTTGGCAAAACCTCGCACAGGGCATAAACACCATTATATGGCATGATAATGCAGACATCAAGTTGTATGTCTACTGTGACATCGGTACGCATGTCTTCGATGAGGCTATTCATCCCATCTGACATCATGTTGAGCAGTATCGCACATGCAAATGATCGCCTCGGTCGTCAAATCTATGGCCACCCTGATCATTACTCGCCGTTTATACATGATCACCAGTCTGCGGTCTATAGAGCCCCCTACAACGGCAAAGATGAATTGCAGTGCACGGCGGACTCACCTGGGTCTAACTTCAGTATCGGCAGCGGCGCAGAAACCTCGCGATAGAGTGGATACTCGGTCTCGGGATTCCTCTTTTGGTGGCATGGCCTTTATGTGAGTACGTCCATGGTTCGAATGTCCCCACGTGCGCTCAGTCTGTTTCCAGACTACGTCGTCCAGGGCTCTCGATTTCAGGTCGACGAGGGTTTTGGTTGCACAAACACCCCCGACGGTTCAATACTCAACGTCTTGCTTACCCAGTCATGGCTAGTGATCCCGCCTACAGTCTCAATCACCGTCTACTATCGTATGTCTTATTCATCTCTGACGATCTCTCCTTGGTCTCGTCATGCTCATGCCTAAGATTCAAGCTCATGTCGCTCGCATCTTCTATCGCCACGGTCAAGAGATCAATCATTTCCTACAGAGCAACGATTCGGTGAACCGCACAAATTACTTCCGTATCCTTGCTCTTGCCAGCATCGATATTCTGCTCACATTACCTCTCGGCATCGCGACGATCGCCTTGATCGTGAAAGATTCTGTATCTTTCGGGACCGTCCCATTCTACTTCGGTTGGACTCATGACCATACGGAGTGGCAGCCGCAAAGCTATTCCTATGCATCTATTGTGTCTCAAGGGACTTCCGCTTTAGCCCAATTCTACTTCGTATTTTGGACTTCACCCATCCTCGCCTTCGTCATCTTCGGACTCTTCGGCGTCACATCGGAGGCGCGCGCGTCGTACTGGCGCATCATCTGTACCATCTGCGGGTGGATTGGCTGGAAACCGACTCTCCCCACCCGCAGAGCACGTTCGCCGCTAGGAGACATCGAGTTCGGCGAACGGCCCGCTCAGAACTCTATGTCGCTAGGGCTTGACTGCGCTAATGTGTGCTTTGATAAGGACTTGACTGATGACTGACGATGAAGAGCTAGGTCGAATCCAAGCTACATCAACCCGACGCCCGCGCGCAAGAACAGGATGGAGAAGGAAGGGTTGCAAATGAGGCAGAGAATGGCTCGGAGAACGATGCTATACAGGAAGTACGCCAGAGTACTGCAGAGAAGACGTAAGTCGTCATTTAACATTGTTCGTACGGAGCTGAGAGGATCGCTGACGTGTCGAGTAGCTTCGACGAGCGCCCGACGCAGCCTTCCGCGTCTTCCCAGGCTGACTTCGGGGATGTCTCGGCCGAAGTGTGAGGCCATCCTATGCTCACGGAAGTCTCTGTACAGCAGCGCTGCGACTTCGCGCTGAGCGATGTCACTTATCTCGGACATGGATTCTCAAGTCGATAGATATGCGCAGTCTTTCTCAGTAAACTTCATGTATCGTGGTTCTGTCGTATAGTAACAGGGTTGTGATATCGTGCTCCTATAAGGCCAGTACCAAACGCAAGATGGACGCAACGGTGGTATCGTTCGCGAGCACCAAAGTAGTGATATGGCTGCGACCGAAGGACTTGACCTTGGTCGGGTGGTCGATGCGATGGGACTAGTAGCCCCGGCCTGTGAAGGCACTCATTGATATATGTACCACCCTCTTCGTCCCTCAAGGTCCTCGCATCCATGTCCTCTTCATAACGCTGGTATTGCTACAGCGACTCGGCCCTCGCTCCGCCCATCTCCGCCGGCGGTTGTCCTGCTACGTCTCCCCTGAGACTGGTACACGCAGCGTTTTGCGACCTGCATCGCCGAACCTCTGCCGCACCTGTGGCTGCTATGCGGTCGAGAGAAGTTTGGGCGACGTTCCTAGGGTGTATGATGCGACAGGTCCCGCGTGCGGCTGGTGGAGGAATATCTCGATGTTGCGAGATACGGTAGGGGCCCGAGGGCAGGTGCGTACATGCGCCTCGGTACTTCTCACCGGCGAGCTAGGTACCGGACATGGGCGAATTTCCTGAGTGACGAAGAGGATAAGCCCGGGGGGGTCGAGTGCGAGTAGCTTAAGGAGCAGCTACGAGATCCTCATCATCAAGAGGATGATGGCAATGCAAGTCCACTCCAGAGGCGTTGAGTATATAAGCCGTCCAATCAGAGCTCTCGCTGTGGGCAGTCGAAGTAGAGAGTCAAGACGCGCGGCGACGAGTCGCGACTGGCTTGTTCTTTTAACTTACCTCCATCATCTCGCTCCGAACCGGGCAGATACCGGCAGTGCTATCTGCCAACGCACTCGAATGCGCGCAATGGCTACAATGCATCGGCCAGAGTCTATCTACGCTCTCTAATAAATGATGGATCCGGTAGCTGCGTAGAGAGAGTGGCGGAATAGTAGGCTACGAAGTCCTTGGTTTTTCGCGAGCGGCAAAAGGAGATGCGCGTTTCCGAGGTGTGCGAACAACTTTGGGCCTCCCTCGATGCCTGCTGACTGAGTCTCGATGTAGGCGTGATGGTACGCTCAGGTGGACGCGCTCTGGAGGAAGGGATTCCGAAAGTGCATTATCCCCCCAGTAGCATCTCATGTACATCGCGACGACTCTTGTTAATATCACAACCGCGAGATGTTTGAACACGCATGTTTGTTTGACCGGCGCGTTTGAGTGAAATAGGCGCCGCGGCCCGCAGCGGGCATCGAGCGTCTAAACGTCGAGACATCGCCATGTACAGCCAAATGCAGCCACGGGCTCGAACGCACGCCAACCGCGAGGAGCCTCCCGCAGGCACCTGCTTATCGTGTCTCACAAGGTCCACCATCTACAGCTGTCTGAACTCTGCGCATCTCCCTCTCCACCGTCCGCGATCTTAATGTCTACTGCTGCTCAAGACCAGCGTGATGCGCCCGATGTTTCTGTGGAGCCTCCTGCGAAGAGTCGTCTCGGTGAGTTACTTTCCTTTTCGGTCAGTGGGCGCTAGCAAATACTCACGAACGCGCCTAGAAATCAGCGACGATGTCAAAGATGGGATGAAAGGCGCGGTGAAAGTGGCTATTCTGGCGCTCGGCATGGCCGCGCAGGCCACGCAGAACGTGCCGTACTTGGGTGTGATATCGACTGCTCTGACAGAGTTCATGAAGATCCAAGATGTGAGGCGGTGCCCCAGCATATGACTGATTGGTGCTGATACTCCTTGATAGGAAGTCGACCAGTGCAAGAGCGAGTGTAAAGCGACGATGGCCGATGCCAAAGAGATGAAGGAAATGATTGAGCAGTTCCGTGACGAGTGTGTTGAGTCCGGGAAGGGTGAGGGTGCGATGAGCAGGTCCCTTCGCAAAGCCTTTTCCGACCTCGAAAAGTACGCATCTCCGATGTGTTCGCTCAGGGCAGACCGCTCAAGTCGCATTAGGATCGTGCTCGAGTGTATCTTGACTCTTCAGAAATGCAAGGCTGACTCGAAGCGGAAACGCGATCGCGCGCGCCTCTTCTTGAAGCGATCTGATCTCGCCAAATCAGTGAAGGAGTGTTCCTCGAAGTTGGCGAAAGCTGTGCAACGGTTCAACGTGCGTACTTCATGCTGTCGCGGCGATCAAGGCTCACTCTGGCTCTCACTGTGTTTCAGACGACACTGCAAGTCGACCAAGTCATCATCCTGGAGAATATGCAGCATGCCATCAGTAGAATCGAGGCGCAAACATCTGGCGTGCCTCATATCATTGCGTCCGTTATATCGTGAGTCCCTCCAACAATCTTCCGACAAATAACTATGTTGACCGGTCTGTAGCTCGACATGGCGCCTGCGCGCTGCCAACAACATCTTCCACGGCCGGGAAACCGAAGTTGCAGCCGCCGTCGACATGATCGTGAACAAGCAGCCCGCGCGCGTGGCAATTTTGGGTCCCGGCGGGATCGGAAAGACCTCTATCGCTCTGGCGATCTTGCACGACCCGCACGTGAAGGACCTGTACGGCGACCGCCGCTGCTTCATGTCTTGCGAGGCCACCACGACTGCCGATGCAGTCGTGCGTGCTCTCGCGGATGCTTTAGGTCTCATCGCTCTGGATGAGAAGATATCTCCTGGACCAGCCCGTGATCGTCTTTTTTCTTACTTGCGCACATGCTCTGGGATCGTCTGTCTGGATAACTTGGAAACACCTCTAGATTCCGATAAAGCGGCGCTCGAAGAACTATTGAACGAGATTGCTGCACTCGAATCCATTGCTCTGTTAATCACTAGTCGCGATACGAGCATCCCCACTATCAAGTGGACGTCGCCTCCCCTTCCCCACATTCAACCCTTCTCCCAGGGTGCTGCCCTCACTACCTGGGATGAGATTTGCAGCGGGCACGACGAATACGCCGCCCGACTTGTCGACGCGGTCGACCGTATGCCATTGGCGGTCACCTTGCTTGCGCGCTTGGTCACCGTCGACGGGAGTGCCAAGAGGATTTCGGATCGTTGGGAGAAGGAGTATACCGACCTTATACGCAGCGGCCGAGGGAGCCACCGCTTACACAGTGTTGCGGAGTCAATAGAGCTATCACTTCGGGCTCTGCGTGACCGAGAGGCAGCTATCAAGATTCTCTGTGTCGTTTGCATCTTCCCAGAGGGATTCTGGTATTGGTGTATTCCCGAATTGGAAGACGCTTTCAAGGATCATCCGATGTCTGTCGACTATTACCTGACGGAACTCAGGCAGCTCAGTCTCATCTACACCGAGGATCCATTTGGGCAGGGTGTCAGGTTTTGCGCCCTCTCACCCATCCGTCACCACATTCTACAACACTGCATATCGGATGATCTCATTATCACGATGGCCAATCTTGTGGCACGAGACTCCTACGGGTGGGATAACTCGTCGTTCTGGGCATTTGTTCTGGATCGCCCAGGGTCTTGTCGCGATCGCTGCCTGGAAGTAGCGATCTCCAATTCATCCGAAATATACGATAGTGCCGTGCTCTCCCAAGCTCTTGCATTTGCAAAGTCTCGTTCACTTGAGCTACGACTGCAATCTGGCATTCTTCGCCGTCTAGGATACATCAAACAAATCGACGACTTTGAGGATGCACGGGCACTATATTCAGAGGCTATCCAGATGGATAAGCAGCTCGAAGATAACACAGCACTGTACTTAGACTGGGTGGGGTGGCTTGATTCTCGTGTCGGCGAGCTTCGTGGTAGAGAAGTAGTAGGGGAGGATCTAGAGGAGTTGCAAGAAGCCATACTGACGACCTGGGACTTCGGTCAGAAATCACAAGCATGGGTCGTACAAGACTCCGACGAGCGATACAGGGATCATAACGTAGTAGCCCAAGCACAACATATGGTCAATGTCGGGCGGCGCAAGCTCGATATGCCCATCATCTATCGCAGCGGTCTCTATTCGAATAAGGACTCAACCGATGACCTACACTCATTGTACAATGAAGGGATCGAATGTTTCGAGCGATTGCTGCAGACGTCCCCTCCGCCATGGGACCTAACCTTTATACTCGGAACACATCGGGCACTCGGGCACCGCATTTGGTTGAAGACGTCGCCTAGCGGGTCAGAATGGGAGTCTCGAGAGGCGGAGGGAGAGGTGGTAGAAGACCCGGAGAGTGATGTGGACGAGGCCGATGACAGCGAGGGAGAAAGCGAGGAGAGGTCTGAGGAGGATGAGAGTCTGAGCGCGCGCGTGCGCTGAGTGCAGGTCCGTGAGCAACCGGCGCTCAGGCCCGGGAACGCCGAACGCACCGACTGCGAGTTCACGCAATATGACGCGGAAACAGTTTCCTCTGGCTAATCTCAGGCGTTGTAATTCTTTCACTTCCACGTTTGCATGTGCGGTAGAACCAGATCATGCACTGAGTCATGGGGTGTGACGCCTAGGATGAATGTAGTATAAACCGTTGGTGGGCGACTACGCGTCGTGTGCGCGAGAGAGCAAATGCAGGAATTGACAGCCACGACAAGCGTCCGAGCTGCCTCCTGGGCCCGAATGGCGCACGTCATCCGTCATGGTTGTTCCTCAGTACCGATGTGTGCCGCGCATCGTATACCGTGTGTGCGAGTGTTAATGTATGACACAGTTGTATCTCAAGATTTTCATGCGACGAGAAGGCATGTCGAGCATGGGCCTATATTGCATAGTAGACATCAAGTAAGACGAGACACCGAGTAGCATACATCGCAGACCGCCCTCCCCCTGAGAAGTACACCGCGCTTAGGCGATGAGAGTAGAAGCAGTCGCCGAGTCGTACTTGAACGACGGCGGGATCTGCTGCTTGGTCTTGTAGTAGCGGGCAAGACGATGAATGCGCGACTCGATGAGAATAAGACGGAACTTGGAGTCCTTGTCCTTGCGGTTAGTCTCGAGGTGCTTGCGGACGGCGACGGCCTTCTTGACGAGGTGCCAGAGATCCTCCGGGATCGAAGGCGCAAGACCTTTCCCGAAACGGACCTAAGTCAGCCAACTGTCAAACCACACACTTGATAGACGCGCACCGTTGCTCTTCAAGATACGCAAGATCTTGTTACCGGTGACGAAGCGGACCTGGGGGATGCCGTGCGAGTCACGGAGGGTGACGCCGATCTGGGAGGGCGTGAGACCCTTGCGGGCGAGCTTTGCGATCTGGTCGACAACGTCCTCCGGGCTCGTCTTGAGCCACGAGGGAGGCGTGCGGCGGTAGGGAAGGGCGGAGGACGCTTTTGAGGGCAGTCTCAGCGCGTAGAACAGGTGCACAGACGCGTGAACGTACAAATGCCCTTGCCAGGTGCGTGCATGCGACCCATGGTTTCTGTATATTTTCAGCATTTTTACACCCTATATACAATACGAAGATACGTACAGATCTTTTGAGGGGGTGAAGGAGGGAAGGGTGGGGTCTTGAGGGCGTCGGGCGCGATGAGCTCGGAAAGAGGAAACGGAGATGGACGTCGAGACGCGTGCGCGGATTCGCATTCGGCGGTTGCCGTGATGGGCAGCGCGTGAGAACTGGCAAATCAACCAGCGAAGGGCGCTAGGGTTAGGGCCAGGAATCGATGGCGGCCTTGCGTGTTTCTGTTTGGTCGTCGTGCGCGCCGTTCCGCAAGTCTATTCCCGCCGCCGTCTTTGTCGCTGTCGCTGTCGCCGCCGGTGACCGAGTCGCTCCTTCCATTCCATCGTGCGTTTTGTAGAATATATGTTGTATGAGGGCGAAATGCTGATTGTTTATTAGAAGATGAAGCTTAACATCGCGAGTGCGTTTTTCGAGAGAATTGGGCGCTGGAGGAGGAAATGCTGACTGGTAGCCAGACCCCGCGACCGGGGAGCAGAAAACGTTCGACATTGACGATGAGCGTCGCTAGTGCGTATCTTCCTAACATATGACATATACTCGACTTATAACATATAACATATAGCCGTATCTTCTACGAGAAGCGCATGTCGCAGGAGGTCGCCGCTGACGGGCTCGGCGACGAGTGGAAGGGCTACGTTCTCAGGATCACGGGTGGCAACGACAAGCAGGGTTTCCCGATGAAGCAGGGTGTCCTCGTGCCCTACCGTGTCCGCCTTCTCCTCTCCGACGGCCACTCGTGCTACCGCACCCGCCGCGCCGGTGAGCGCCGCCGCAAGTCGGTCCGCGGCTGCATCGTCGGCCCGGACATTGCCGCGCTTGCCCTTGTTATCGTTAAGCAGGGCGAGCAGGATATTCCCGGCTTGACGGACAATGTCCTGCCCAAGCGCCTCGGCCCGAAGCGCGCGACGAAGATCCGTCGTTTCTTCAACCTCACCAAGGAGGATGACGTGCGCAAGTACGTCGTTCGCCGCGAGGTCACGAGCAAGAAGAAGGAGGGCGCCAAGCCTTACTACAAGGCGTACGTGTTGTCTCTACTACCATTTTCAACTTGTATACTGATTATATCTGGATAGCCCCAAAATCCAGCGCCTCGTCACGCCCCAGCGTCTCCAGCGCCGCCGCCACTTGCACGCCATCAAGGCCCGCAAGATCGAGCACCAGAAGGAGCAGAAGGCCGAGTACGACGCCCTCATCGCCAAGCGCGTCGCCGAGAAGAAGGAGAAAGTCGCCGCCATCAAGGCCTCGCACAAGAAGACCGCATGAGCGCTTTCCCAAAAGTAGTCGTTTCTGCTGGTGTACTCTTGTTCTTTCGCGCTGCCTGCCCTCCACCCACCACCCCCGCTAGTCATGCTCATGCTTCTCTTTCTGTTTGTATCAATGTCGCACGCCCCTTATGCATGATGTATGGCAACTATGGCTCTGGATATCTTACGCATGAAAGGTGGTCGACGGACGAGTGAACTGCCCGCGCTAGCTATAGTGGTTAACTTGCGTGCGACCTTGTCACTTCGAACGCTCGAACGGATAAATGGCTAGCGCGTATTGCGGTCATTGCTGAATTTATTGGCACGTTCATGCAGGTGAATTTAGGCTCAGGACGAAGTCCGCAGGATCGCCTCATGGCTGCCGCTCTGACGATGGCTGCAGATCTGCACTCTTCCGTCGCCTCTTACAGCTAATCAAGAATCGATAGGCCGTTGCGCGAGGAGGGGGCCTTGTGGAGCCTCACGCTTGGCTTACCTTATATGGTACAGGTGTGAGATCGCCGCAAGCCGCGGCCGCGCTGCGCAAGCGTCCCCGCGCTCGCAGACAACGACTTATGCGAACATATGTGCTCTCCTTCAGCACCGTCTTGTCTGAGCGTTGTCTAATGCACCGTTTCTACGCGTAAAGGCCCGCTGAGCCATCATTACGAGGCCCAGCAGAGACATAACCGGGACGACGAGCGAACGGATGTCCTACGACCGGCCGCGCCTGCACAGCCTCATGCCCGAATAAGGCAGGCCGAGACGAATGACCCCTCCTCGCGCGGTGGCCTATCGATTCTTGATTAGCTGTAAGACCCACAGGCCCGAGGCACAGTTCTATACTCCCAGGTCACACCTGGCTACTGCTGCTCAGCAACGGGTTTGTCCAACTGTCCCCGTGCCCCCGAGCCGCGAGGCTCTTCGCGGGCGTTTTGCCCGGACCTTCCGGGCCGGCGTTTCCCAGGCTTTCGACACAGCGCGACACAGCGCGACGTCTCTTCCAAGTCCCGTCGCGCGGATGTCAAACGCTTCCATCTCTTACAGTATGAAGGTTGCGCTACCTTTCCTGTCTTGTTGGCGTCGTGGGAGAGTTGAACTTTTGAAAAGCGGCGCGTCGCCGCGTCGACGGTCGAGCGCGGTGATGTTTCCCAAATTAAAAGCGCGCGGTGCCGCGCGTCGTACCAGTATTCAAATATTCAGGGCGGAGTCCTCGCTTGAGAATGCAGCGGGGCTTTGCTCATCAACGCATGCCGACCTGGCATATGTGAATTACTGGGTACACTATCCTAACGAGACCTCGAACAGGCTTGACCGGTGACGAATTATGCTGCTCTTCTCCTCGTCATGATCAACGCTCCCCTCCTCGAGCCTCAAGTCCTCATCCTCCGCTTGACAACTTTCCCCGTTGTCGGCATCGCTTTGTTCTCCCTCTTCTTCTCTCCCCACCTCCCAGTCGTCCTCATCTTTCTTCTCATCCTCTGACCCCACCGTGACTATCTCACTTCTTTGGTCTCCCGTATTCACATGGCCTAGCCTCCGATGCGTTTCGAGTATAAGATCGAGGTCCCATGGTGGAGATGACACCTTGAATAACTCATTATAACATTCCCTAGCTTGATCTCTCCTAAAAACAGGGTAAACTCGACCGTGAAGTCGGTCAGTCGACGAGTGGTCGGAGTATAGCCCGCTTCTATAAACGATATGCAAGCCCTGCGCCCGCCGTCCTTCGTTGACAAAGTGTTGCACTTCAGCCAGTTCCTCATAGTCATTCCACGAAGGACCTGACGTGCCTGGATCGTTCCAAATGGCGGCGTGACCGAGTTCCCAGGCTGTCTGAATGGTGTTCTGCATGTCGTCAAGTTGCTCGCATTCATCTTCGCGACCCCTAAACTGGGAGACATAGGTACCAAGCCACTGTACCCAGCGCGCAAACATAGCGCCGCGGTCTCCCAGCTGCTCGTCGATCTGGATGGTCGCTAGGTACGTGGAACGGGCGTTGTCGTAATCGCGTTCAAACGCCGATAGCGCAAATCCCAATCGTCCGAGGAGCGCTGACTGTATTCGCGGTTCAAGCGCAAGCGCGCGCGACTTCTCGTATGCTAGGGATAGCACTCTGACGTCGCGGGTCGTATACGGAGACGCGATAACCATGTCAAGGCAGCGTTCGCGACATGGCCCTTGACGGTCCATGCCGAAGTCCACAAGGACATGGGTAACCCCCGTCCCTTGATTCTCCAGTGCATCGGCGAAGGCAAGGAATACATCGTCTGGTACATGATGTTGCCGTATGTAGTGGCGAATGGGAGATAGGACGACGAGCCTCCGTTCATCGTGTGTCCATCGAAGAGCCTCCGTATGGATCAGAGAGTGCTTCTTCAGAGTGGTGATGGCACGTGGAACACGCTGGCCAGCGTCCACCAGAACATCGTCCAATATCGAGAGTGTCGATTCCTCGATACCGGAAGGGAAGATACAGATGAAAGCAAGAACAATGATGGTCTCTTCGCGAAAGCTGAGAGCGTTTAGGGACAGCTCTATGGATGCACCCACGCTGTAGAGTCGGTGATCTTCGTCACTAGTGCGTATGAGGTCGGTGTGCTCGGTCTCCCAACGAGCCCAGATGCTTTTGGCGCTTCCTTCAATGGTAGCCAAGCGCGCGAGGAGGTTGACTGCCAACGGCATGCAATCTACCGTTTTGACAAGTCTGAGGGCGTACTCGTCGTGGTCGCCGCATATATCATCCCAGGTAGCGAGAGCGGCTTCCTGCGAGAATGGCTTGATGTGCGCCAGTGGAGGCGACGTCCACTTGATGGTGGGTATGCTCGTATCACGGCTTGTGATCAACAAAGCGACTGACTCAAGTGCGGCGATCTCGTTCAATAGTTCCTCCACCGCAGGCTTGTCAACATCCAGAGGCGTTTCTAGGTTATCAAGGCATATGATTCCAGGGGCCGCATTCAGACGGAGGAGTAGATATTGACGGGCAGCTTCAGGTGACATGTCTTTTCCGAGATTGAAGTTGACCGCATCTGCTAGGCCACGTACGACTGCATCCGCAGTCGTAGATGCCTCACACGACATGAAACAACGCCGCTCTCCATAGAGTGCTTTCACCGACGAGTTGTGAAGTACTGCTAGGGCAATAGAGGTCTTTCCGATACCACCGAGACCCAAGATAGCCACTCGTGCAGGTCCCTTGTTGACGATCAGATCCACAGCGCTCTCTACCTCAAAGGCGCGGCCGTAGAAGATGGCGTTGGCAGCGCGCAACCGCCATGTAGAACTAGATTGTCACCAGTCAGCGCATACAATCTCATTTAGAACTCGTCCACGTACTTCTGCGCTGCCATAGTAGCTTGGGGTAGACCAGAAGACTGTAGCATGGTATGCAGTTCATCCATCTTGACATCTATGCCGTCGAGCGTTAAAGCTGTGGCAAGATTGAGCGTTCGCTGAAGGAACGTCAGATAGGGTCGATATGGACGTATGTCGCAAGAACCTACATCTAAACGATCCAGCGCTTTGCGCATGTCCGAAGCACATCCCTTCACGGACTTCAGGAGCTCAGCGCGCTTCCAGTAAAGACGCAGACGGTCCCTCTTGCGTTTCGAACCGGTCTTGCACTTCTCGAGCGTCACAACGCATCTCAGTACGACACTGGCTCTTCACGTTAGGGCGCGTGTGCCGAGTAAGAAATGAATACGCACCTTTCTAGCTCCGTGAACGCTTCACGCAGCGTCTGGTTCAACAGGCCGCCGCCTCTCCCTGATGCGTCGCATCTCTCGTGAAACTTCTCGATCAGAGCGTTGATCTGCTCAGCATCGTCCATAGCCTCTGTGCACTCGTCCTTGCATTGGTCAACCTCCTACAGGTGAGCAGACATCAGTCAACGGACGGTGCGTCGTACTCGACCGGTCGCAGACATACGTCCTGTATCTTCATGAACTCCGTCAGCGCGGTTGTGATCGCACCCAGATACGGCACACTCTGCGTCATCTGTGCAGCGATGCTCAGGAGCTCGATAGTGTTCCTGACAGCTCCTTGTGCGTTCTCCTTCAGCGTGCCGCTGATATCTGGTGAATGTGAGCATTCAGTCGCATCGTAACGTTCGAAGAACTCACGAAGACGGCTGTGGTTCCGGGCATCCTCCTGAGACTGAGCTTCGTCGGATGCATCTTCAGTTGTGACGGGCATGGATAACGATGTAACGGCCAGGCGAGATCTGATGAGGATGAGAGTCTGGATCAAGGACGGTGGCAGGGTGCCTACGGGCGTCCTTGCTCGCATAGCATTCATGCACGCGGCGCTGTTACCAGCGCGCGCGTCTGTTGTTGGTCTGCTGGGCATCTCCGCGGCTGTGAAGCCAAACCGGGCCCTTAGACTTGTTTGCGATCCGTTGCATGGAAGCGCCTCTATCCACCCTTGGGGCGAGGAATGGCTCGAA
>UWZB01000044.1:57977-100480 GCA_900536885.1 Peniophora sp. CBMAI 1063
CAGCATTCATGCACGCGGCGCTGTTACCAGCGCGCGCGTCTGTTGTTGGCTGCTGGGCATCTCCGCGGCTGTGAAGCCAAACCGGCCCCTTAGACTTGTTTGTGATCCGTTGCATGGAAGCGCCTCTATCCACCCTTGGGGCGAGGAATGGCTCGAAGACGGCATCCGGTTCACCACGCAAGATGACTCTCATGATGACATGGTCTTGACGGAGGTTCGCACGATAATGCTTGATATAAACCTAGAGACAAATCTATGAAGATTATGGGTACGTCTGTGTGCACCAAGATGAGACTGTTGAGTGATCCCGCACATGGTGGTCCGGAGTACTCAGCATGGCAATGAAGCGCCGCGGCGCGTCGGTGTGTGGGACACTGGACCCATATGCGCCCCCAATACTCATGCAGACGCTGAGAGGCTCCTCGGAGATTCCTCGGCATGCCGCATGCTCTCTCTTTCCTCGACCGCTGGCGATTCTGAACAGCCTGACACTATCTTTTTACTTTGACTATGTATTGCGAGCTACAAGAGCACGGATGGTGACACGACAATGCAAGCTACGCGTACTGTTCAATTCAGTCTTCGGACCGACCACCTTGATACGCAGGCTTGGCGGGCTCTCGCGTTCGCTCCTCGCCATCACCCTCCGCATCCCCACCCCGCCCGTCACCACTTTCCCGCTCCTCCGCATCAAAATCCTTCGCCTGTTCAGAATCCTCCACGTCTGTCTCGCTGTGCGGCAGTGCGGTCCTGACGTGCCCGAGCGTACGATGTGTTTCGAGTATCAAGGCAAGATCCCAAGGCGGAGCTGACTCCTGTAGCAATCGAATAAAACATTCCTTCTCCTGACCCCAGAACCCATGGCCGGCGTGCAGATTCGCCGTGGACGTGCTGTCCGAGTACAACCCACTGCGATGGATGATGGACATGTCTAGCCTGCGTCGTTCCTCATTGACCATGTGTTGCGCGTTCGCCACAATCCTGTACTCGTTGAAGAGGGATCCGTCTGAGCCCCATATGGACGCATCGCGACCACTTCTCCAAGCTGTTGAGATGGCTCCTTGCATGTCTTCGAGGGGTTCGCACAGCCCTCCATTCTCATCAGACTCGCCAAGACAAGTTCGAATCCATTCCACCCAGTCCGAGAACAGGTCGCATTTTTCTCCCAGCTGTTCGTGGATCCTGACAGCCCTTTCATACATGGCTCTGGCATCCGTGAGTCCACCCTGACGCTTCGACAAGACAAGCCCCAACTGGCGAAGAATATTTGCCTGTGTTCGAGGCTCAAGTCCGCGAGACTCGGTCTCGTCGAGAGCTTGTAAGAGCAGTGCAGCTTGGTCTATGCGAGATGGTTGCAACATCGCTAGGCGAAGACAATGATCGCGACAGGGCCCTATGCGACCCAGGCCCAGCTCCCAAAGACCATCGGAAGCCCAAGAGTGTTTGACCGCGTGATCAGCGAGAGTGATGAACATGTCATCGGATAGGTAGTGCTGCAGAATATGGTGACGGATGGGTGAGAGTGTGTAGAAGCGAGTAATCTCAGACAGCCAACCCCGCGGGGGTTCCTCGACATAGATTAGACTGAACTGCCTTAGTTCTGCCAAATAATGACTGACAGACATTGAATGATCCCTGAACGCGGATTCCAATCGCGGTATGTATCCCTCCCAAAGCCCCTCCGGGAAGAGGCAGATGATACAGAGTACGTCAATGACCGCGTTTCGGTCGCTCAGAGCACGAAGTGACAGGTCTATCGATTCAGCGACGCTATACAAACGGTGCTTCTTCCCACCTGTGCGAACGAGGTCGATGTGCTCCTTCTCCCAGCGATCCCAGATCCGCTTCGCACTTCCCTCAACAGCGGCCATGCGCGCGAGCAGAGTGACCGCTAGTGGCATAGAGTCAACCGCATCGACGAGCTTCATGGCGTATTCGTCGTGCTGATCACATATGTCGTCCCAGGTTGCGAGAGCAGCTTCCGGGGAGAAGGGCTGAATGTGGGGGAGGGGAGGTGACGTCCATTTGATAGTCGGTATGCTCGTATCACGGCTCGTGATCAATAGAGCGATCGAGGGCAGCGCAGCGATCTCGTTCAATAGCACCTCGAGCGCAGGCTTATCGGCATCGAGAGGTGTTTCCAAGTTGTCTAGGCAGATAATCCCCGACATTGTCTCCAACTGAGAGAATAAACGATGACATGCGGCCTCAAACGAGCTATTGTCTGCGATAGAACCCCCCAGAGCGTCTGCGAGAGAACGCACGACGGCATCGGCAGTCGTGGTGGCTTCGCACGACATGAAGCAACGCCGATCGTCGTAAAGCGCCCTTACTGCGGGGTCGTGCAGGATTGCCAAAGCGACGGAAGTCTTTCCTATACCACCGGGGCCTAAGACGGCTACACGGGCAGGTGCTCGGCGAGTGAAGAGATCGACAGCCGTCTTCACCTCTGCTTCGCGGCCGTGAAAGATGGAGTTCGCAGCACGCAGCCGCCACTTGGACCTAGACACCGGTCAATACACACACTCCTCGAAAGATTGCTCGACGGACTTACGATACTACAGGCGTTTTAACTTGAGATACGCCAGAAGTCTGCGTCTCGCGGATATTGTTGAGGGTGAGTCGCATATCCTCCAAGATGATGACCTGGTCGACTTGCAGAGTTGTCTAAAACGTGGAACGAGTCAGAGTCAGGATCGCCACGACTGCAAGGCTGTGCTCGCACGTTGAACTGCTGAACCGCCTTCGCTAACTTGGAAGAACACTCCTTGACCGACTTGGCGAGATCGGATCGCTTCAAGTACAGGCGGACGCGATCGCGCTTTCGCTTGGGATCGACCTTGCACTTCTGAAGAGTCAAGATGCACTCGAGCACAATCCTGATGCGGTTTCAGCATTCTTTCCTGAGAGAATGAATCGGATCAGACGTACTCTTCAAGCTCGGAAAAGGCATCGCGAAGGGAAGTGTTCAATGCGCCCTCACCCCGTCCGGACTCGATGCACTTGTCCCGGAACCGTTCGACCATCCTCTTCATTTCTTTGGCATGGGCCATCGTCGCCTTACATTCGTCCTTGCACTGATCGACCTCCTGTGAACAGAGATGAAAACAGTCCGGATAAGCGCCAAGACACTGCCTCACATCTTGGATTTTCATGAACTCTGTGAGTGCAGTCGATATGGCGCCCAAATACGGTATGTTCTGTGTGGCTTGCGCAGTCATACCGAGCGCCAGGGTAGCCACCTTAACCGCGCCCTTCATGCCATCTTTGGCACTGTCACTGATTTCTGTGCGCCTGGTTGAGCCTGGCTAGCGCTCGATGGAGAAGAGAAAGAAGCCGCTTACCGAGTCGACTCTTCGCGGATGGCGCCACCGGGCTGTCGGGTGCATGACACTGGTCTTGGGTAGGAGACATTCAAGATCGTACACCACGGGAAGGAAGACGCGCAGGTCTTCGACGACTGTAGATGACGTTTGGCTCTAGTCAAGGACGATAAGTTGACGATAAGCGAGTAAATACATCACACGGACGAAGACCCCTTACGGCTGACGTCGACATGGAGGCGTGGAAGCGTCATGACATCAGATGCCAGGTGCGCGCTCTGGCGCCACTTAGACGCGCCCGTCAAAGAGATGGCGATATTCGGACATCCCACAGCTCTGATCTTGTCAGAGGTACTGTCGCGATGCATGCGGGATGCTACTGGGACCGCTCTTCGCAGACGCGTACACCAAGCGTACACACGGACGCGCTGTCACACGCACGTATACAACTTATTGAGGCGCCGATGAGTGAGCGTGATGGAGGTTCTGAGTGCATGTCGACTGAAGGAAGTATCTATCGTGCATGGCCAGAAATGTTTGGCGAGACGCAAGTGGTGGTGGAGGATAAAACGAGTCGCGGCGCGTCTTGACCGGCTTGACCTCCCTCCATCACCAGCTCTGCACGTCACGCGTCGTCAATTTCCACTTGTTTCCTCGCACTTGGGCCGCAAACCGTAACCTCACCGACTCACTGTGATTCGGAATCATTTATGTACAGTACGATACAATGATCTACAGAGCTTGATGGCTACACGATCGCTACGTCCCAGAATGTTGTACAGAGAAGAAAGATAATCCTGGATACAGTATCAAAATGGTCCCACAACAGTCTCACGCCTGATATCGTACCATGTACTATAGTGTCAGTATACTGAGCATGGCATAGTCCTGACTATTCTTGGAATGGTACTTGCTACTTCTTGTTACCGTCAAGTGCTGATTGAACACATCGATGTTCATTCATTATGATCATCGGTGGCCACGGCTTTGGCCAGAGTGTGAACGACGCGAACTGCGGCGATCCGACGGCGCCATGTCGGTCTATAGCGCCAGCGTCAGAACATATGTATCAGGTACGCATGTCGCAGAACGTACGAGAGCGCTGGTATGACGGTTCGGAGAACGCCGGGCGTCTGCGCCTGGTGCATCTCTTTGATGGTGGAGTGGATATCTTCAAGGAGGATACTTTGGTCGACCTGTAAAGTTGTCTAGCGTAGACATCAAGGCGGTTTCAGCTTCTGAACCTCAAGCTGCGGGATGAATGCCTACATTGAAGTACTGCACTGCTTTAGACATCCTGGAGGAGCACGCCTTGATGGACTTCGTCAGTTCGGAACGCATAAGGTAGAGGCGGATGCGGTCGCGCTTGCGCTTCGAGTCGACTTTGCACTTCTGAAGCGTTAAAATGCATTCCAGCACGATCCTTGAGGAGGCTCTATGAGATGCTCGACGCGATCATGGTTGTCGAGGAAGACGTACTCCTCGAGTTCAGTGAACGCATCACGAAGGGAGCTGCTCAGTACTGAATCGCCCTTGCCGGACTCAGTGCATCTGGCACGAAATCTCTCGATGATCTTCCTCATCTCTTCAGCTTCAGCCATCGTCGCTCTGCAGGCGGCCTCGCAATGGCCAACCTCCTATTGGAGACGATTAGCTTTGGCTGGCCCGTAGTGGCTGTGCCATGGCCTCACGCTCTGGATCTTCACAAACTCTTTGAGAGCCGTAGAAATTGCGCCCAGGTACGGAACATTCTGTGTCATCTGCATGGCCACGCTCAACACGATGATGGCTACGCGTATCGCTCCCTCCATTCCCTCCTTCAAATCGATACTGTTGTCTGAACAACCGTGAGCGTCAGTAGTGCATCGGGTGCCGAAGAGACGGTTGCAACCTACCGAAGCGGCTCTGTTCGGGCGTCTCTTCAAGATAAGGAAGTACAGGTTCCATCTGTATCGCACTATGATAGGAGTTCGGGTCGTCGCCGCACATGGTTTGGATCTTTTGGCTGGACTCCGCCAGAGCCGTGGAGATTGGGCGCAGGCGGGGCACATCTTCTGTGGCCCGTGCCGCGACGTTCAATGCGAGTGTGGCGACCTTCGCTGCCCCTCGCACCCCTTCCTTTACTTCTTCGCGAACACCTAGGCGCGACATCAATCGGAGCTCTCATCTCTGCAAGGGGTTGTACTCACGGAGACGGCTCGATTTCGGGGCTTCCATCAGCGTACCAGCCGCACGAGCGACATCCGCGAATAAGGCGGCCGCCATAGTTGTCCAAGATCGCTTTCAGGTGTCCAACTCCGAATGGCCGTCGGTGGCCAGAGAGATGGAGGATGGGGTACCGTAGGAGGCCAAAAACGCTCGCCTACATATAGCCCCGCCTCCAGCACAGGCTTGCAGTGCCCCGGGACTGTGTTACTTGTATCCAGGAAGGAAGCGGGTTTGCGTCGGTGCCGAAGTGCCATTCAGTACATGCCATTGCCTGCGACTAGACCACATGTTGCGAAGGCATGACCATCGTAGGCGCCTAGTGATGACGTGTTCAGCCTATAAAGGCTATCTGTCTGCAAAATTACTCACCTTTCACGTCAATCCATTAGTAAAGCGAGCAAAGATGTCTTTCCGCGTCGAGTATAGTGTTACTGAGAGGACACTTTGACAGTGAGTGGCCCGACGGAGAATAGTGATTGCCGCTCATGTGGCAGACCCGGCTGCAGATACAGCACAGCCCTTGATCCTTTCGATAGATGCGCAAAGAGCAACGGCTTCTTGGGCGCATAGGCAACGTTGTGGCCAGTTTGAGCGGCGTTCTCGGGCTGTGCATGTACAGGCCGGATCCGCCGAAGGCCGTTTTTCTTCCAGGTTCTCCTTCCTTCGGCTTCAAGAGCATGTCTGTGCTGCGCCCCATGCGTACTTATCTTGAGAGGGCGAAGGAAGTGTGCGGCAGTCCTAACGCACGGTGCATCCTCCGTGGGTGCCCACAACCAATGCAGAGCTTTAGCAGAGCTTATGCGTCCATACTCTGCGTTGAACGTATCGTAGAGTAAGCCGTCGTCGTCGTCGTCGTCGTCGTCGTCGTCGTCGTCGTCGGTGGTGGATCAAGTCTGGAAGATACAGCGACACGATTTAGACGGAATTGGTGCGTAGTTGCCGTATCGCAGGTTGAGCTTGAGTTATCATGATTGGTTCACTCAGAGTTGGCACGTCGCAAGAAGCGGCTGTTTAACACTCGCCAGTGACATGGCATAGCTAAATTGTAGGTGCCGAACTCGATACTCGGATGGTGGTCGGAAGCAAGAAGCTCAAGAAATTCAACCAACGCCATCACTACGAGTCCGACGGCGCGTGTCGTCATCCCAGTCACTTTGCGCCCGCATGCACCCTCTCAGTGCTCCTGATCATGAGTCTGCGTCCATACGCGCCCACGACCCCATACCGGTGGACGTGTTGTGGAAGTTGCGGCGATCGTGACGCGTGAGATCTCTCACTCGCTAGTCACAATGCGATCATCTACTGTGAAAGGCGCTGGCTCAACCAGGCGCCGGCCCAGCGGCCCGGGCGGGCTCGACCGCGGAGCCACGATTCGCTCGTAGCGGCATAGTCGTAGCATGCGGGCTAATCGTGCAGCAGCAGGAGAACTTCTGGGCCCTACTCTGAGCTCTCGACACAACATGGCATTTTGGAAGATCTCGTAGAGACATGATGAGACAAGTGTGTTTGGAGAGTTGAGCTTCAAACAACAATCTCGGCGCCGATCTGAAAGTCGCCGACGAGCGTAGCCACCAGTTGAACTTCTACAACAAGTGTACAACATTAAACAGACAGACATTGGTAGTCTCGCTGTGATTTACATGTTGGATAGAGGTCTTCCGTGAGGCAAAGCAATTGCCACGGGCAAGCGATAGCAGGTACGCTAGCCGCTATTTCGACTCCTTGAACCCGACGTCAGACTCACACTCATGATCCCTCGCTGGTCTGCCTTCATCTCCGCCGTACCCATGAAGTTGAGTGTCAGGGTTGATGTGACTCGGATACGAGCTGGCCAGCACATGTCAGTTGAGCTGAGTATCCAGTATCCGGAATAACGCACCTGATTTCGAGATCCACCGATCGCTCGCCCATGTGCACATCCCCGCGATGCAACCCTCCGTGTGAAAGGGATGCCTGTTTCCAACCGAACCATCCGCAAACGGCGTGGAAGGCACGATGATAAGATGCGCGGGCCTCCGATGAGATGCCGAAGAACCCAAAAATGATGAAGGAGAGGATTGGATACACCCATGAACTGAAGTAGAACTGGGAGACTGTGACATTGCCTTTGGACAGCAAGTTGCTATACGAGAAGGCTATTGGCTGCCAGTCACTGGCAAGGTGAACGTAGCCCCATCCGTCGTAAAAGCGGAAAGGCTCCCCAGCTGACGGGTTGATGTCGATAACTAGGGATACTATGCCAAAGGGAAGAGTGAGTATGAGGTCTATGCTTGCAAGGGCCAAGATCCGGATGTAACTCGCGCGCGATATCGAATCATTGCTTCGTAGGAAACGGTTCATATCCCGCCCCTGTCGGTAGAAGGTTGAGATCACTTTAGCTGGTGTGTTCAAACCGAGACATGAGGCAATGTTACGAGATATGCAGAAGCAGGATACGCACGATAGTAGAAGAAGACCGAAACCAAAGGGGGAATGACGTCCCATGAACTGACGAGGAGGACCGTGAGAATCGTGGGATCCGCAGGGACGGTGCAACCGAAGCCTTCTTGCACTCGGAATCGATAATATTGGACAGTATAGACTGCCCGAGAGCGTGAGTTCATGATACGTGCTCGTGAATAGATACGACGAACAGAGAGGCCCGGCCACGAGTACGGGAATCACCAGTCCTAGGGTCCATTCTATGAACATATCCCGGCGCCTCTACAACAAGTAGTGTGTCAGTCATGTTTCGTACTCTCTGCAGTTGACTGTGCCGTACCGCGGATGCTGAGGGGAACTCCACCGTTCGCAGGCTGGCGATGAGATACAATCGACGTGTTATGATCAAGGTCGACATAGGTCCAACAAGCGCAGCGATGAGCTGCAAACGTGTGACTAGAAGGGATGGTAAGAATCAACAGCCACTAGGAGTGGAGACTAGGCGAACCGATATCGCAATATACGTAGAGCTTGATATCGGCATTGTCAGCCCATATGATGGCGTTGATTCCTCTAGTGAGGTTCGCGATGAAAAGCCAAAAGCATAGGAAGGCGACCCCGAGATTCCAACTCTGTCGAATGAGGCTGGTCATGAGTATCAAGAGCAGCATTCCCGCCGCTAGGAAGGCGGCGACAGGGAACAGGGGGTAGGTCGGGTCGACAGCAGCAACCATATTGCGCAGGTTGAATAGTATGGGGTTCTTCTGAGGCAGAACCTTGCTTTATACATTGCTCTTAGCTGTGACGGCCGAGAAACGAAGGCTTCTGTCGATGCATGATGGAGTGTAGAAGCAGCTTTGCTCACTCGATCGTTCCTGATCAGATAGCAAGATTGACCACCTCGCACTGTTTGAATGGGTCTATCTAGAGAAGCAAAGCCTGTGTACGTTGCCAACTGTCACTGTGAGCATATTCCTGAAGATGTACCTGAGTAAGCGCGCAACGAACAAGGATTGAGGGAGCGCATCTGACTAGAGGCACGGCTTACAATGATGTCAATAGAGCATCGCACAGGTGTCGCGATACGTCCCGTACGCGCGACGTGATGTTCACATATGGAAATACGTATGACACCGTGTTGGCCGGTCTTGCTCGTTCTCAAGTTGATGTCCTCGATATTGGGTGGGCGACCTGCGCAGGCGGCGGCCGCGTCGCTCAAGTATTCCTGCCGCACTTCTTGATGAGTCACACCTGAGATGGTTCCACGTAGGTTTTCCAGTAAGCGCCACTGCTTAGGGCTGTGGAAGATGGTGGCGCGGAGAGAAAGCCGACCGTGACCGCGTCGCGCGCGCTGGGTCCACACGCGCCTACAACTGCGTGAGACGCGTCGAGGTTTGGTGGTCTGCTCGAC
Source organism: Peniophora sp. CBMAI 1063 (assembly GCA_900536885.1). NCBI lineage: Eukaryota > Fungi > Basidiomycota > Agaricomycetes > Russulales > Peniophoraceae > Peniophora > Peniophora sp. CBMAI 1063. The sequence continues at coordinate 67,341 of UWZB01000044.1, forward strand.
GACCACCAACTCTTGCTCTGTGCCATTCCTGTACCCGGTGTCCACGACTGCCGTGCGGCCACGATGGAATGTATCTGCCTCGCAACCGTCTGGCTGGCGCAGGCGACGCGAGCGGCGTCTACACCCCCTATTCGCGTGCACCATTCATACGCAACGGTCCTTGAGATACACCTGACAGACTGCTAGAGCCAACGTGAGGGATCTTTGTGTTGCATTCTGGTATCATATACTCACTATATGACACAGAGAGAGACGACATCACTCGGATACTTCCCCTCGACGCCTTGGACGGACTCAACCGTTCTTACACCTCAGACTTTCCACACCGCGTCCCAATCCGCTTGCCACGCTCGAGTAGCACTCCCAGAGCACTCCTCATCAAGTTGCGGGATAGGGTGCCGAAACAGGATCCTGTTCTTCATCACTATTCCTTCAGTACGCAACGAGTAGCTTCTCTAGTTCGTCTTTCTCTCCTTCACTCTCAACCTTTCGTCTTTAACTGATTGTGCGCTCTAGTCGACTACATTAGATCCCAGCTCATGCGTATTGCCTGCTTGCGCGTCTGCCGGCATGGTGGCTGGTGTCTCGGGGCAGATCCTACATCTGATTGCGAATGGTCGACTTCGCGCTCGCGCTGGAGCCACGTACCCTCGGACGGCTCCGCACTTCGGACCGTAGATAAAATCTTGACAGTCAGCGGGGGACACGCATCTCTGCTACACTACGCAGTCTTGGATCAAGCTGAGGGTTGAGCGGGATAGAGGATAGGGCTTTCTCCGCTCGCGAGCGAAGGACACGAGAAGACGCCGGTATATGCACCTCGCAACGCTCCGCCACAAGCTCTCGGCCCCAGCATACCGCTGTCGACATCGCTCGAATCCAGATTCGGAGTACGAGCGAGGAGGATAGTGCATCTCCGCCTACGAGACTTGGGCACGCGCCGCGCGGCTCTACTTCATTATACGCCACATCGGCATTTCAACAATCTAGGAGGGATGGTCCAAGTGTGACTATATCATCCGACGCGACGCACAGATCCGGAACACCCTTTTCGCAATGCCCATTCACGACGCGCCCTTCAAGCCGACGTCCGACACAGCCTATGCTATGAAGGTGGCATACGACGGACGGCTGTCTCTCCGCAACGCGCAAGCCGCTGCCGACGAGACCAGAAGCAAGGGTCGAGAGCTATTGGGTGTCAGGCGCCGGACGTCGTGGTTGGCCGCGAGCAGACGGAGAGCGACGCGGAGATGGACGGGATGGATCACGGAGACTGCCGCCGTCAACGGATACGAAGTATGTACGAGCTGTCGATCGCACGATCGAACTGCCGTAGGTGCGCAACGGTAGTCAAGGGTTGTTCATTCAGGCATTGATGCGCACTATTACAGGTGGTCCCGGCTCACCCTTCTGCACTGGTTGCGAAACCTTCCATGTATCACGAATCTGATACCACTGTTCATATATGAAGGATACAATGACAGATAGTTGAACAATGGAGCGAGAGAACCGCAGCGGGCAAGCGCATGGGACCTAAGAAATGGACTGCGAGTGATTCCGCATAGCGATCGGCCGCAGAGTGATAGAACGGAAACGTCCATGGCCGAGGTAACATCCTTCACCGCGGTCGAAGCATCACTAGGGTCAGGCTGGTTTGCCCTGGAAGGTTGCGCTGGGCATTGCGAGCCTGCTCGACGCGTCAGCCGGAGCCCAGTTCGTACCGTATCAGACGGCCACGTACGTCGCATTGCTTGCGTCCCCGTGCCTATCTTCTACCACGTCCTTATCTGACCCATTCTCCAGTTCGCTCCCAAAACCTTCTATCTCCACGACATGGCATTGTGCGTGGGCGTGAGGTTCGATTGAGCTCGGTTGCGATCTAGCTCATCCCTGTCAGCTCAGCTTACACTGTTGCGATGATCTATGTAACTCACTTGAGACCCAGCGACAGCGAATCCTGCAGAGGCCGTTCTCCGAACTCGATGTCTCCGAGCGATAATGGCCCCCTGCGTGCGCGAGAAGTCGGTTTCCAGCCGAGCCAACCACTAACGGTGCAAACGATGCGCCAGTACGACGCACGGGCCTCAGGTGTGACGCCGAAAAGACCAAAGATAACGAAAGCGAGGACAGGAGATGTCCAGTAACCGAAGTAGTGTTCTGCTACACTGAAAGTCCCTTCTGACACTAGAGCATCATAGGTGATGCTGGGCGGCTGCCAGTCCGTATGGTCAACGTTCCAGCCGAAGTAGAATGGCATGGGACCGAATGACAGCATATCTTCCACGGATATGACGATCGTCGCGATGCCTATGGGCAGGGTAAGCAGGACATCGATGCTCGCAAGAGCAAAGATGCGAAAGTAATTTGTGCGGGAGACCGAGTCGTTGCTACGTAGGAAGTGGTTGATCTCCCGGTTATGACGATAGAAGACACGAGCGACATGGGCTGAAGTACTGGGAGTCAGTGCTGCGATATCAAAGGGACATACCCCATTGATGCGACTCACGGAAGTAAACGATGATGGATACCAGAGAAGGGATCACAGTCCATGACTTGATGAGCAAGATGGCGAGTATCGAGGCGTCTGGGGAGTTGTTGCAGCCAAAACCCCCAACGATCTCGAATCGAGACCACTGAACTACGTAGTCTGCAAACGAGCTGAGCGCATGTGACAAGCCTGAGGTTGCAGACGCGACTTACAGAAAGGTCCTGCGACGAGAAGAGGGATCCCGAGACCGAGCGTCCACTCTATTGCTATATTCCTGCGCCTCTGATGCTCCCATCAAACCGTGAAGAGTAGTCCGAGCATTGGGACGCACCGCAGACTTTGTAGTAAGGTATACACCACGTCGGTTAGTGATCAAATATAATCGGCGGGTGATAATCAACGTGGCCATAGGTTTGACAACGAAGGCGAGCATCTGCAAGTGCGAGACTAGGATCAATCGTCAGACGGATCCGCGTACAAGCAGTATGATCGAGTTAATGCTGACCGATGTCGCAGTAGACGTAGAGTTTCACGTCGGCGTTATCAGACCATATGATGGTATCAATGCCCTGCGCGAGGTTCTCCCAGAAGAGCCAGAAAGACAAGAAGGTGACGCCGAGGTTCCACGTTTGGCGGACGAAGCTCGTCAGCAGTACAAGAAACAGCATCGCCGAGGCTAGGATGGAAGCGACGGGGTAGAGCGGGTACGTCGGGTCGACAGCTGCCATGGCGCTCAGACGGCGATCCCAACTCAGCCCGCAGATTGGGTGTCGACCATATATACTGGTGCCCCACTTCAGTCCAAACTTTGGTTGATCCAGAGCGCAGGAGGGAGACGATGGCGTTGCATAGTGAAGATGATCTTCTCCAGAAGATATGAACTATGGTGCCAGGTCCAGAGACCTCTGCGACGAGCATGTATGTTAGCTCTGAAAATGTTCATGGCAGATATACATCCGCACACCTTGAATAGCACGACACCGTTATCGTACTTTCCGGCCGTTTCGATGGCGCCTGCTGGACAGATCTTGTCGAGCCTTCTGGGTGGAGCTATAAGAGGCAAGTCAGATGGTAGCTTTGTAGGACTCGAAAGATGTAGGTGCGAACCAAATGGACCCGTGTGCGTGTAGACGGCTGCCTTCAGCAAGGTGTTCCAAGATAGGACGAAACAACGACGAGACACCACTTGTACGAGATGAGCGATGAACCCAAATTCGCTGTTACCAGACGCCGTCTGAATTGTACAGAAGGTCAAGCGGCGCACGAGAGTTGGATCTCAATTGGCTGCTCCAGTCGCTATTTGCCCGATGAATCTGGAAGCGTGAGTGCGAACAACATCGACATCTTGTTCATCTAGGCTGGGAAAGCATCGTTGTAGGGTAAAGGGTAGGAATATATGTGGGCTGGGGATCGGATCGTGATGACGAGCGCCCAGAGACCGTGAACCGCAGGAGCGCTTGCGCACGATGGTCGAGAGCCGAGCGGCCGACTCTGTGTGTGACACATGTCGGCCTCGAGAGTGCGTGAGAGAGCAAATCGCAGAGTACATCCAGTGCGCTAGCCTATCTTCATGAAGGCCATTGCGCTGGAGGGGCGTATGCTTGCGGCGTGGATCTGCACTTACACTAATAGGCTTCCCTGATACATCAGTCGTGCATCGGCACATCCGTCCATCCCGCACAGATGGAGAGATGATTTCTTTATAGGCGCCCTATGTGGGCCTCTATCTGCACGCAAGAACAACGGTCAGATGGGAACGTGCGAGTCTTTGAAGGCGCGGGCGCCTGCAAGAAGGGCGCCGGGTTCATGGGCGCGTTGCAATTCGTTTCGTAGTTGCACTGGATGCTTTTCTGGAGGTAGATGGATCATCGTTGCTGCAAGCCATGGTGGTGGTCAAGGTCAAGAGACGATGGACAGGCCCCCCTCTAACCTAGGGTGATGTCCGATCCTGGTGCTGACGGCAATGGTCCCATTTGGCGCGAAGGTCCGATCAGTATGCGGACGGGCTCATCGAAATCTCGCCGAACGTCCGATCCTATGTGCGTACCTGGATCCCCGTCGCCAGTAGGGTTGTATCGAGACGTGCTGACGGAAGTCCGAAGACGTCGGGACACACAAGCTGCGGTGTCGAGGCTGATTAGGCGCACTAAGAACGTGTTTCACTCATTATAGTACTGTACTTGCCAAATTTATTTTTGGGCCTTCCTCCTGTCGTACTCTAGAATATGCATCTGCGTGGTAAATAATACTTCCAGTTGGTCGGCGCGCGCTTGGGGGACCGAACGTGGGAGTTGAATCAACAATCAACATTCAACGCGCGGCCGCTCTGCGTCCGCCGTTTTGACTTGAACCATCACCACGGCGGCGCCATGGCCTGTTGCTCGTACGTCTAGTGTGCTGCACAACGAGTAGTTGCTTACAGTGGCCTACAGGAAGGGTCAGCACATAAGCAGACTGTTAGGTAGTCAATGCAGTGAGTTGTTTACCTTCGTCGGTCTCTTTGTTGCTGAGTACCATGACAGGTGCTCGCTAGTATCTCATAAAGTACCCCTAGTTGTGTGAGTGTCTATTAAGCTGCGCTCGGGTAGAAACTTACCGGCTGTCAGAACTTGACAATGCGCGATGTCTGTACAAAAAATAACCTGCGTGCTATGGGCTTATAAGCTGGATACGAACATCGTGGACACCTCACCTCTCGCGCCGTTCTACTGACATCGCCGCGACCTCTCCTATTCGACTGACTCCAGCATGCACGACGTCGTTGGCTGTATGTTCCTTACTCATATCCAACCGCCAATTCGTGAGCTAACCCACTCTGCTCAGGTTTGTCGTGGCTCTTGTATCCACCCCGTCCCGGTTTGGACGTCGTCACTATATTCAGCCACATTCTCGTCACCTTGTCGTTTTGTCTTTCGTATGTGCAGGCTTCAGCGATCGTAGTTCTGCGTTCGGTCTTGTCCACGGACCGTCGTCTGGTCGCCTTCAATATGTGCTACCTCCTCGTTTGGGTTGTTGTTCTTGGGCTTCTCGCACGTATGTCGCTCCATATCTCTTGAGATGAGCCATGGCTGATTTGCGATACAGTTCACGCTCTGCGGCCAGGCATCATCCCATGGGCCCGACTGATGGGTGCTGAGTTCCGGCATCGACGCTTTCATGCCTCTCAGCTTCGTGCCGACAGACTTGCGCGTCACCTCCGCTGCCCGACTGATTCTACCCGCCGACGTTGCGAACGCTTTTTGGCCGCCCGTGGCGATCAGGTGGCTCCCCTCTTGCATGGCAATCGTGCTCAGCGTCGCCAGTTGGCCTTCGGCCATCGTCGGGCTTGCTCTCCACAGTTGCTCAGGGCTTGGGTAATGGCGCCTGAACGTAAGTTCTATCATACATGGTCGTACATCTCAGTCTTACACACCTGCAGGCTCGTCGACATGGGTCATGAGCTCCATCCGGAGTATAACATCGGCCATTTGGTTTCTGCTCCGACTTCCTGTGCATGAGATCGTCCATGGTATGTCCGGTGCAATCTTGTTCAACGGCTCGGTTGGCTCATCTGTGCTCCAAGGTTTCCTTCTGGTGGCCCGAACAGCTCTCCTACGAGCGTCTCTCCTCTATGCTGTCACCAACAGGCTTGTTGTGTCGTCTCGCACCCCCGAGCAACCCTTATGGACGCGTCATTGCGACCTGCCCCCCCTCCCTGGTCGTATAGGAGGGTCCGGCGAGGTCTCGGGACGCCCACTTGCTTCATCTCGGCCCGAGAGTATCTCCTCAGACTCCGACGACGATGTGGCTGCTTTCGTGTCTTCAGAATGGCTTGGACGCGGTCTCGTTTGGCACTCTGGACTTCCGCCATACGTTCGTGCGGCCCGTAACCTCGCGCGCTGCATACCATCACGGGCATTGCACTTTTTCATACCGTCGAGCAACACCTCGGTTGCAGAAGTCCTAGCGGATAGCACACGCTTTCCTGCTCTCGAGAGATCATGCGCCCCCCCGGTCTACACTATGCATCCGCCCAATGTCTTAACATGCCCACCTGCGTCCGACCGCTATCGGGATGAGCTTCACGCACTTCGCGCTCTCCTATTTGCCTCTTTATCCCACGATACCTTACTCCGCTCGACCTTCGACGATGCGTGGTTGAGTGGAGTCGGGTCCATCACGTTCGCCTCTCATCCGGAGGTCCACTATCCGCTCTGGGTCGAACACTTGCTGGGAGAGGTGTCCATCGTTGTCCCGAAGTACCACCGTTGGACATATGCTGTACAATGGCTTTCGGCTGTCGAGGATATGCATGCGGACGATCGTACCCTCGCGCTCGTCGAGGGCTGTCGCGAGGTTCTCGACGCCATTCCATGGATAGCCACCGCCCCCAATCCCAGTCCTGCTGTACAGCTTACGACGGTGCACTTGGCCACGCTTCTCAGCCATACATGGGCCAACGATGAGCAGCTCAACGCCGGAGCAGATTGGATCATGCGACATGGTGTACCTCGCGATTCCCGGATGCGTATCGCGAACAGCAACCTGCTCGGTGCATTACGACTTGCTCGTGCCCGCTCTGAGGTGTACGTCTATCGTCCATCGTCTAGTCTAGATCGGGCTATCCGCAACGGTTCGGTCGACACATTGGAAATCATCGTTCATACACACGAGGAGACCCATTGGGCGGCCATCACACTCGACCTCCACGACTTTACATTCACGTATCGTGATGGGAAGTACTTGCGCGACACCGCGGCCCCGGACGACCTTCAACTTCTGCTCTGGTACCTCCAAAGCTTGAATCCACGTTACGCTGGGAAGACCTTCCGACCTGCGTCTGTCATGCACCACTCGCCGCGGCAACACGATAGCCACTCATGTGGTATCAACCTCCTGTCCACCATTCTTCACGACCACACAGAAGAAACATACTACGGCTGGTCGCAGGAGTTCTATGCTGCTGCGCGATTGGAGTGGTTCCTTCGGTTGGCTGACGACTTCATGGTAAGTAATGTCAGTTTCTTATGTCGTGGACGCCTGGCTCACACGCAATAGCTCGCCGATCACGATTCTGACGACAGCGATGGTTCAGACAGCAGCGATTCATCTCGTTCCGAGGACGGGGATGACGATGGGCACGACGGCGACGACGAGCTTGTTGTAGTGGAGCACCCTATCATGGTAAGCATATTATCTCTTTCATTTGCACATTGCTCACATCTTTGCAGGACCCAAGCGATTTTGACGGCGACGATGCTCATAGCAATTTGGACGACGGTGACAAGGATGACGACTTCGTCATGGTTGATGCTCCCTCTGAGGTACGCTATGAATGTGCCGATTGCAAGCTAGACACTCAACGTGCTTTAGGTCAATCCGTGCCAACAAACACGTAGCGTCTCTCGCACCACCGACACTCGCAGTATCGGCCTAGACGAAGTAGCTTCCCTATTAGAGGTATGTCCATACATGTTCATCAGTGGTGCCTATTTGATCTCAATCTTGCATCTAGTTCGGTGCTCAGGCTGTCCGCTCATCACCATCTCGAGCGACTTCAACGACTTCAAGCTGTACTCGGACTGTCCCAGCACCAGCCAAGCGCCCCTTTTTGCCGTCGGCTGAAGGCTCGTGTTCTGATTCAGATACGGATTCCGACTCGCGTGGTGCACGCCGCGCCCGCCCGCGTGGGGCCACTAGTTCTCAACGTGTTCGTACTGGCCGGTCCTCCTGGGTGTATCAGAAGGAGTTGTCTGCAAAGTCCAAAGAAGCCGACTTCATCGCGTCCAAGGCTCGTCTCGCGTCGTTCCGCGACAAGATTCGTCTCGACGACAAGCTTGCCCTCTTCAAGGACGATGACCTCATGAGTGTTCGCTGCTCTGCATGCGCGAAATGGGTGAAAATGCGCGTGCTCTTCGATGTGCGACGGTGGAAGGAGCATCGCCAGTCGCCTGCCTGTCAAGGTCGTTGTGCGACCGGCTTGCGCTCAACATCGCTCAAGTCGTATTTCTCGCCCACCTCCAAAACACAACCGCCATCTCCGTCTCTCGTGCGACCGTCGGACGTGCACACTCGCCCGGCCACCATTACACCTTGCCCCGGACTCCTCCGCACATCATCTAAGCTAATCGAGCGCTATCTTGCGCGTTCTTCGGTGGACGGTGGCGGGGCGCCTTCGCGCTCCCGGATCGCCAGGGAGCTTTTCTACGTCGAGGACGGCGAAGACAATCTCACCTGGTCATCTCTGACACAACACGAGCGCGCGATGGTTCTACGCCGCGAGTCTGTTCTTTTCAAGTGGCGCAACAACAGGACCGTGGGCGCTGTCTTTTCGACATCGTGTGCAGGAGTTGCATCGTCTTCGTTTCCGCTTCGACCCTGCGAAGACTGTCATGCGCTGTGGCGTCTCCATGGCTTCCAGGTCATCGTCAATCGCAAGATGCCGGCAGAGGGAACATGGAAGTTTACGCCAAAGGCATACCGGAATGGCGAGCTTGGATCGATCTACCTGAAGTACAAAGGTGTACGTGAGCTCATTGAGACGGTACGAACCTCTCTAATATCTAGCGCACTTCAATTTCTGATGTGCTTGCAGAATGACGGTGCCAACCCATGGTTACGCTTCGCACAGAATGCCTCCGCGGGTCTGTACAAGTCCCATGAAGTTGTCCTGGGCCTGGTCAAGGCGATGGTAGAGAAGGCAGACCGTGTACGCCTCGGAAAGCGCCACACCAATATGCACTACACGGAGGCGCTTGATTCATTCTGCAACGTCTTGCAGAGCATCTCTCCGCGTGCTTATAAGACCTTCCGACACGTCTTCGCCGGGCGGACTCCGAGCAGCATGTCGTACGTTCTGTCTGGTCGATCGCGTTAGCTTATCAATCTCACAATTCTCTAGACAACAACGCGCCAAGCAACCACGCTTTGCGGCTGGCTTTTCGGCTGCCAACGTGCAGCGAGTCGTCGAGACCTTGCAGCGCTTATCCTATAACGGGCCTCTCGCACTCGCATGGGATGATACCGATCTCGAGAAGGCGCTATCCGTATGGCAATCTTCGAAGGACGCGTGGACAATCATTGGTGCTGTACAAGGCTCTGTTGTCGTCAAGTCGGTCCAGGACGTCGACGCATTCTTTGCCGATCAGCAGATCGAGCGTGCGAGCAAGGTACGTTTACCGTTCACGTCTTTACGATATCATGTATTGAAAGATCTGTAGCTCCGTATTTGGACACTGTCAATTCCGCTACCGAAAGTCCCCCCTATTCTGGTCTGCGCTCTCGCTCATGGCTCTCGAGACACGTCAGAGTCATTACTATCCATGCACGAGCGGATATGTGCACTCCTCCATGCAGTCAACATTCATCCCGTTTCCGCAGCTGCCGATGGCGCTGAGACCGAGCGAAAGCTTCAGCGTCTCATCTCGGCCTCTGCACACTCGGTCCTCCAATTCACTATCGGCAACGGCCTGGCTATTGGTGCAGCCTCATTCTCGATACCGTGCTTCTACGGTCTGCCCTGCGTCCTAGTACAGGATTCGAAGCATGCTCTCAAGACCGCCCGGAATCAACTCTTATCAGGTGCCCGCGTTCTCGTCATGGGAAACTTCCCTATCCTGACCGCAATGCTTGACGACTTCGCCGACCATCCCGATGGACCACTTCTTCATCGCGACGTCTATCGGGTAGACCGCCAAGATGATCGTGCGGCAGGACGTCTCTTCTCTTCAGACGCCTTGGCCTTCCATCTCCGCCATCACCCTGAGCAACCTGCTCTCTCCGTCTACCTCTTCGTCTGCGGGGAACTCGTTGATGCGTGGCAAAACCGCTGCATTGGTCACGTTGCGCGTGTACGCATGGTTCTACGTGCTCGCCTCGTTCTCACCTCCTGGCGTACGCACGTCGACAGGCATCCGGACCACAACCTGGCGACACATTTCATCTCTCGTGAATCATACGACATCCTTATCATCCTCTGCCACCGACTTGTCGAGCTTATCGTGGCCTACCGGTGTTTCTACGCTACGTACCCGCTCCTCCCGTGGCTGCACTCGACCGAAGTTTGCGAACATATCTTCGGGGTCCTTCGTCAGATCAAGCCAGACTTCACGTACGCCGATATGCTGTACATGGAGCCGAAGCTCCGCGCTCTGCTCATGGGGGCTTTCGAATCGTTATCGTCTCAAGAGGCCGCCAACGAAGTTGCCGAGGGATACCATCACACGTACTTTCAGACAGACGGTACATTTTTTTACCATGATATATTTGCGCCGCCCACTCACACTGTCTGCACCTTAGATATAGATCTCTGTGCACTCATGCAATGGCCCACCGACGAGCAACTGGACCTGGCAGCAAGTGATGCTTTCGACGATGCGGCGCAGCTGTTATCAGCTGTTGGGCTTGATATCGTTCAACTTGTCCCGCACAACAACAATGCATCGTCGCATCTCACGCAGCCGGCGATTGCTATGCAGCTCCCAACGCCTCTGGCTCCGCCGCCGGTCCCGTATTCACCACCATCTAATGCCGCTGGGCCCACCAATGAATCTTTCATGACCGAGCTCCTCCGCCTGTTGAATGTCACGGACGTCCCATCGGTAGTCGAGGACGAGCTAGATGTGTACTCGGCTGCTCTTGCCGCAGACGATGTCGGCAAGACCCTGACAATGTATGTTATATTACTTATCCGCACTCCACGACACAGCTGACTTCTGGGTTATCCAGCATCTCTTTACCAGATTCCTCGCCCGATGAGGAAGTCATCTTAAAGGGCGCTATCGAGGAGGCTTGTGCTGAAGCAGCCGATCCTCCGGTAGATGCGGTATGTCACTACTTAATCAAGTATATCGCTATCCTCACAATTTATAGGATGTCTCCTCATCCCGCCACACGACACCCCTCGTCGACTCGACTTCGCTAAGCATCGTACGAAGCGAGATGGTCTCGCGGCGTGCTCAGACTCAGAGCCTCGGATTCACTGCGCTACGCCGACGTGGCGGCCGCGCAAGCACCAACGAGGAACGTCGAATGGCCAACGAGCTGCGCACTACACGCGCGAGCATTGTAGATCGCGTATCGGAGCTTATGGACAAGCACGAGAAGACGACTACCGCAGGCGTGAACCGCCGCGTTCGTCACGCAGGCACGTACGCGGCGACAAATGTCGAACCTTCGTCGCGTCGGCAGGAACGGAAGCGTGCCTCGCAAAAGGTTTCCGCCGATGTGGGTACTCTTCCTATTCGATACGGGAGGCTTTGCTCATATTTGGTATAGGCTTTCATGCGTCATCGTAATCAAGCTTTCCGCCCGTTACAGCACTTCCACGAGCAGATGATATCTGGCAACGTCAACGACTTATGGCCCCTTTGTGTCGATGGCTTCATCCTCGCCTTGCACTTTGCTCCTGGCACCAATGTGCCCCAGATCGCCTTCGGCCAAGGTATCTACTGGTCTCTCGTGTTGTCAATGCAAATACTGATTGGTTATTTCAGTTATATCTATGCACACGAACAGTGGGGCCCGTGGAGCGACGTACGAACCCATCCACTCGACTTCCAGCATTGGCTACCCATCTGCTATCGCCATGCTTCTCTTCGCCCCCTCTCATGGCCGCTCGTTCTCGTCCGCTGCGTGTCAGAGTCTCGACTGCGCCACTGTCCTGCGTCTCGACCGCGCCCATGTTCTCTTCTCGCTTGCGAACTCACATGCGTTCCGCAAGCAGGACATCTCCGAGAACGGTGCTCACCCAGTGACTCTCGTCACTGTGGACGATGCCACAGCAAACCTAATCAGTGTGCTGCAGCAGCACATTGGCGCTGTCGAGCAGGCTGTCGCGGCGTTATGCTTCGCACTCAAGCCACCCAAGTCATCGTAGTTGTTCAATAGTGGTATCCGGCCTCTCAAAGTACCTAGGCTCTCTCGTCTTCTTTCGTACCTCACTACAACTCCTGTAATAGTCACGACTGCTATTATTTTGAATCATATATCCATTTATGCGTACGGAACTAAGGACCGATGATGTCCGATACACTGATGCACACGGCTTTGCCTATATAGTGCCTTATATCCAGAGTGCGTACGGCCCGGTGCCAAAAGGTCGGCTCCGATCCGAATTGCTGACGAAGACGCCCGAAATGGGTTCGTACGGAAGTGCCCGAATCGGCCGATTTTGGATACAAGCTCACCCTCGACTAGAGGGGGGCCTCGATGGACGGCCGTGGAAGCGCGTTGGGCGTCTCACGGCACTGCGCGGACCGTCGTCGTGAGCGCGTCGAAAACTTGAAGTATTATCTGTCATGGCCTTATTCGGTCTTCTGACTTGTCTTTCACAGCCAGACAAGTCGGCTCCACATATACAGTCTGAGCCAGACGAGTACTCAGACAGGTAGTTATACGGTGGGATCCCGGCTCAAGGTCCATCACTGTGCGCGTGTGGACGGCACTCAGACTCGGAGACCGGCTTCACCACCACCACCATCATCACCAACCTGGTGCCGTTTTCTCCTCTGCACACTTACTAGCCCCCTAAATACGCACACGACCTCTCGCTGCCCTATGTACCTTCGATGGTGACCCGTCTGTGACTCTTTGAATCATCCGCGTATGACACGACGAGCCGAGGCTTTTGGCGGACAACTATGGTGCTAAGCCGGAAGGCGGAGGCCATCGCAGACACAGAGGACGCGCTCTGGCTCCATCATCATCATCACCGCCTGCGAGCGAAACACACGAGAGCGGCGAGTATGAGGCGCACTGAGCACCAATGGCCAGCAGACAAGGTAAGACTATCCCAATTCATTCGTCTCTGGGCCGTGCTCATTGCATCGATTTCAACAGGATCTTATAGCTGGCCGCGCCGCGAAAACTATAACGCGCAATTACTCGGAAATTACGAGTGTTCACCCAGCGTGTGCAACAAGCACCCTCCGTCGTCTCGGGTTGGCCCGCAAGAGTCCGCTTGTACGCGATGGAGGACGCTCGCTGACCCACGAGCGCTCCCGCCGCCACGGTCCTGCAGCCTCAGGGCCGTCAATTCCTCGACGGCGCACAAGCGCTCGCTAGACCAAGCTAGACCAAGCCGTGACCGCGTGAACGCTCATTCAGCTGCGAATCTCGCGTCCGACTTTCGCGCTCCCTGCGCAGTGCGACACTGCGATCCTGCCCCGCCGTGCGGTCACAAACCTCGAATTCGGCCTACCAGCGCCACACTCGTCTCGTATGCCCATGGATCCACCGCGTTGCAAAATCTCAAGTTGCAACGCCCGGATGATACAGGCGACACGCAGCCAAACACGGAAGAGGCAATGAAGACGTGCGAGTAGGGATGAGTGGCATGTATCTGGTCCAGCCGGAGCTACGTTTGGGTGTATAGATGTGGAGGGGACGGAGCGACGGCACTGTTGCTCCGCGTTTGCCAGAGTCAAGGGTCGCGAACAATATCCCACCCATCTGCGAGTTCTGGTCTCTTTCACCGACAAGGCCTCGCGAGCGGCTGCGAACAAAGCCTACGCAGGACACATTCGCCCCCGAGGACATTCGTCTCATCCTGTCGAGCGCAGACACCCTCTACTCAGCACCACCGGCACTACTCGACCACGTTCACGTCGAGCGTGTCTATCTTCGCAGTGTATAACCTCGACGCCATGTCAAATTAAGTTCCCGTGGCCCGAATCAAAATGGCCGAACTGTGGCGTCAGGAGAACGGTGGGGGAATAGGATGGTGTGGATCGACGTTTTGCGCCGGTGTGAAGGAGATAGGCGCCGCCGCTTAGCGCTCAGCGCTCATATCAGCGCCCGTGCGCCAACTCTGTCTGGACGTTCAACCCGCAGTTCAGCCGCATGAACTCGCTCTGTTGGAGCCTTAACTTCGCCCATGTGTTCATTTGCGCGTGTTATCGTTTCCTACACGCCATCTCTTCGTCGAACGCGTACGCCTTACCTGATGTTCATGCGAACACACGAGAGGCCTCGTACGGAGTCGAGGATCGAGGTCAAGGTTGAGCCGATAGGCGCTGAAGACCTGGTCCCTCGGAAGTGTTCGGGCGGGATGTGTGGGGCCCGAGGTCGACGGGATGCTGCCATACAGTCTTGAGCTGTGGGGGGAAAGAGGGGTACTTGAAGAGAACACGGTCGGACATGAGCGGCCAGAGACAGTGTTGGGAACCATGTATATCGGTACGAACTACTGTCTCTTAGTGTAGGCTCTTTGTTTGACGTTGCACCTTGGTGTAGGAATAGTCGCATCACGTGTATATGTCAATACATTACCGCACTCTGTATAACAGAATGCTATCATGATGATTCGACATCGCGCTCTCTGGTTTGACCTCGTTCGATGCCATGTCATGCGCACTACTAATCTGACACCCGCAATCTATCGAAAATAACACTTGTCCCACATACAACAGGAAGCCTACTGACACGAAAGAACATTAAAGAGACATCAAGCCAAACGACAACCCCGGCCAGTGAGGCGCAGCAAATCCGACTCCACACAGCATTCTATATCCCGAAATGCACGAACGGTGCCCAACGCGCGAACTTCTCATACCCGACCTTCTCCCTCAACTTCCTCGTAGCCTCGTGCAGAGCGTATGCCGCGCCCGTCTCCCCCTTCCCGAGCGTCCCAGATGCGCGAAGTTTGAGTAGCCTCCGGTAGTACGCCTTGACGACGACTGGCGCGTCTTTATCTCCGATAGACCACATCGTGGCGATCACGCCTTTGTATCCCACGGCAAGCATTCCAGCTGCGAGGTGCATCGACTCTTCAGGTATCTTCTCGTCGCCGACGGCAGTCTGGCACGCGGATAGGAACGCAAGCTCTGCATTGTCCGCCCTGGTGCTCATGAGGTCGAGGAGCGAGAGCGGTCCGTCGTGGAGTGCAAAGGCGCTCTGTAGAGGGTCTTCCGCGTTCTGGGTCCCATGACAAGCAAGGTGCAACCAGGTGTGTTGGTTCAAGGCGGTGCGTACGGCGGCCTTTGACACTTTATCCCCAGTGAAGAAGGAGGTAGCATACTTGGACTGCGCCAGAACCTCTCGTACACGTTCGCCTTCGACCAAAGTCCCTGGTATCGGCGTGTATCCGGAAACGTCTGATTGCGTCACCACGAGTACGCTTGGAGTTACAGGCTCGTCCGTGACCGCATCTATGCTGCGCGTGAGCGCGGAGAGCGATGGGGTGTATGAGGAGACCACGAAGTCGTAAACGCGTGGCCCAGACAGTGGGTAGCCCCCCGCTGCGTGCAGTGGCAGCTGGGTTAGCGGTCCAGTGGGACACCAGGTGACATGGGGGAGTGAACCGGAGGGCGCCTTCTAGAGAGTGTATGAGTAAGTTTCATCCAGAAGAGCCGCAGAGAAACTCACGAGCCCGTATATCCCGAGGCCTTCTAGTATCGGGCGCACGATCCATCTCCAGATGAGGCTGAGGATATGACGAGCTGATATTGATCCCTCAGAGTGATGATCTGCTCTCGGGGTGTCTCGAAGTGTGCCACGCTCGCGAACATTATGTAGCTCGAGATACGACAACCACTGTGACCGCAGGATCGTCGCCCTTTGCAAGGAGAGATCCGGTAATGCCACGACCTTCATTGAGCCATCCGCGAGTAAGATTAAGGCATCGCAGCGCACACGATCTACGTTGATGAAGACCACAGGCCCGCCGGAACGCGTAGATGCGGGAAGTAACGCATGAAGCTTCTTAGGAAGCATAAAGTCTTCAAAGCCTTGGAGTTTGCGGATGCCCGAGAGTAGTTTCCCATGCGCGATGGCCAGACCTCGTTGGATGTCCGCATGGCTACGGCCCGAGCCTGTCATTGAATCATCCTGTTCATTGCATAGGACATCATCAGAATGGGATGGCAAACAGATCATGTCCTGCATTCGAACGTGCACGTCGTTAAGAGCACGCGCTAGATCGGGGTAAGCTTGTTCGAGATCGTGAAGAGGACTACGCAGTGACAGTGTCTGGGACCATATGAGGGTTCTACCCGTTTCCAGCCACTCAAGGGCTTGATCCGTAGCATTGACTCTGACGGCGGCGCACACTGCAGAACTGACAAGCTTGCCAAGTTTCTGGGACTCTTCCAGACGGCGTTCCATGCTGTGTCCAGGCCAAACGACATCGGAGAGAATATTGAGGACGCGGGAGTGTGCGAGTAACAGCATCTCAGTGGTGCTGTACTCGGGAGTATTGTTGAGGAACTCTACAGCATCTATGGCAGTTTTGAGGCGATCTGCTGGCGAGTCCAAGGGTCGAGATGTTGCAGCTATGTAGCAAGAGAGGGCTTCAGAGAAATGATTCATTGTCCTTTCTCGGTAAAAGTAAAACACCAGAGACGACGCTAGATTGCTCAGCCAGATAGCTTTGCTGGGATGATCATCCGGAGTCAGCGCGTTCGCGCGTTCTTGATTTGAGATGGCGGTCTCGATATCTTCGAGCTCATCGAAGCGTCTGAAGCGCTGCCACTGCAAAAAGCCGAGGCTATTGAGCCGGGTTGGCAGGGCGGGATGGTCGTTCGGGGTAAGCTCGACTACACGGCATTGCGACGTGATAGCTCGCTCGAGGTCGGCGGGGTCGTCGAGGCGCTCGAAGCGAGTGCGCAAGGACAATGCGAAGTTGTGCAGCGTGCTGGCTTTGTTGGGATGATTATCTGCAGTCAGCTCGTTCGCACACTGTAGATTCGAGATGGCGCTCTCGAGATCTTCAGGCTCTCCGAAGCGTCCGAAACGCAGTTGCTGCAAAGAGCCGAGGTTGTCGAGCCGATTTGGCAGGTTGGGATGGTCGATCGGGGTAAGCTCGACAGCGCGGCGTTGCATTGTGACAGCCCGCTCGAGGTCGGCGGAGTCACCGAGACGCTCGAAGCGAGTGCGCAAGGACAATGCGAGGTTGTGCAGCCTGCTGGCTTTGTTGGGATGATTATCTGCAGTCAGCTCGTTCGCACACTGTAGATTCGAGATGGCGCTCTCGAGGTCTTCGATCTCTCCAAAGCGTCTGAAACGCAGCCACTGCAAATAGCCGAGGTTGTCGAGCCGATTTGGCAGGTCGGGATGGTCGATCGGGGTAAGCTCGACTGCATGTAGTTGCATTTCGATGGCACTTGCGAGGTCTTCGGTTGTGCCAAGGGATTCAAAGCGGTTTCGCAACGAGGCGCTGAGATTGTGCAGCCGCAAAGCTCTGTCAGGGTGACCGTCTGGAACGAGTTGTAGGGCACTTTGATCCGCCGCAATGGCTCGCTGGAGGTCGTCAAGGTTCCCTTGAGCGTCGAAATATAGATGTAGACAGTGCCCCAGCTCGCCCAGCAGATACGCCTCTGATTGGGGGGCGTCATTAACCGCCTGTTGATATAGCGTTATGGCGGATCTCAGCTGGGCCACGTCCCATGTTCTGTTGAAAGAAGCGAGGGCTTGCTTGGCAGCTGACACGACGTTCGGCTTTGAGCGCTTGAACTTCCAGGGGATCGAGAGACAGCCTGAGAACCTGACGTTCGTCAGTCAATGCGGCCAAGGTAAGGCAATATCCCGGTGTCAGAAAACTCACGTTCGGGGTCCCGGCGATGTGTCCTCCAATCTTACTGGGTCCATGACCCATCGCATGCAAGACAAGCCTACAGCGGGAGGCCGTTGCTCTCAGAATGGCGACATCAATGAAAGAGGAGGGCCTCACAGCGGGCACACGAATGTGGGTACGGGAGGGGGAGGGAGAGCCAGTCGACGCTTTCGTCTGGAGGCTAGATATGTGAGGTGCAGGTGGGACTGCTAGGACACCGTTAGCGCGCTGTGTATGCGTGGGTGTTCGCCTGCTAGTACAGCCTCACAAGCGGGTGCTGAACAATGTGACGTGAACATTGGGTTAATCATCTGCAAGGCCTTGCAAGGCGTATACGGTCTCAACGGCCATTGACGATGGGGAGGGTCTTCCTGATAGGAAGAATATATTCGACAGCATAGATGTAGCACATGACATAAGCTGGCCCGTAAACAGTAGGCTGTGTACGAAGACACGTCTGACATCAGGCGGGTAGGCTGTGCACTGACACTGCCATCCATCCGCCTCAAGCATCCGCATTGGCGCCCACATGGACGCCAACTGCTTCGGTGGGCACCCGTCCACCCCCTGACTAGAGCAAAGCGAATGAACGGGAGACAGTGGTGGTCATTGGCCAACGACTCGGAGGTGCGGGGCGGGCAGCGTGAGCGCCAAGCGGCAAGCGCAGTCTGCAGGCTCCCACTCTGCTCTTGACATCCATGACGATGGTTTCTCCACTCGCAGCGCACTTCTCGACTTCGAAAATACTTACGGCCCTCGAACTGCAGCGGTGAATAGCGTCAAGCTCGAGAATGACCGGATAGAGCGCCTCGCTTCAAGCTCCCTTACCTCACCTCCCGCCCTCGACGGCTCGCTACACTCATGAACCCTGCGAGACCTGGACAGGCCTCGCGCGGCTCTTTGCCCTACGCCGCAACGGCAGCGAACTGAGTCGCTGGTCATGGACCTACCATCCCTTAGCGAAGGCGGAGTGTGGCGAGTGTCACGCATACGGATATCGGCAAGGACGCAATTGAGAGTGGTGCGGTCAGAGCGGTTAGGTACGGCTCTTCCTACTTACCGTTGTGGAAGCCTTACTGATCCAGATGCGCAGAACGACACCGGGCAGCAACGTGGCTATAGCTCGTCAAGCTAACCATATGCGCATCTACACAACTCATCAACAGCAAACTTGGGCGAAGTGCTTCTCATCGCTCGCCGCGGGCGATGGATGAACGACCGCTCTGACCCTCCCACTGACGCCTGCCTGTCCATTCGCCCTTCTTTCCCGCTCTCACCGCAAATCCTTGGTACTCCTCTCAATCATACGACACGTCATCGCACCCGAGGCTCGTCCGACGGCGACAATCGGAGGACCTGTACGATACGTCGAAAATCATGGCGTGGAGAGCGTAAGTGAGGACGTCAATACCCCGCCGAATGAGGGACACTTGCGGCGGCGCTACTGGCGGACGATGGCGTGCAAAGCAGCTACAGCTAGAGTATTACTTCTGGTGCTTTCGGGTCACATCCCGCTGTCGTATTCATCTTGCCTTCGTAGCACGATATCACCATCCTTTTGATTATACGACAGATTCACGATACATGAAGTCTACGAAGCACTTAAGAACGCGCATACATATGAACCCGAGAACCTATATCCGAATGATTGAGCGACCTCGCACAGCGAGAAGGTGCAGCGCTGCTGCACTGAAACGTCCATAAGCGAACCGACCTACACCTCGGCCGAGGCATCGCCGAAGCCAGCCTGGGAAGACGCGGAAGGGCGCGTCGGGCGCTCGCCAAGCCTACTTGACGCGTTAACGATAATGCCAGTACGAACACTGTCGAATGACCACGTACGTCTCCTCAGCAGTACTCCGGCGCACTTCCTCTATCGCATCCTTCTCATTATGCGAGTCATTCTTTGCGTCGTTCGCGACTTCTCCTTCACCCTGTACTTGCGCACCGGCGCCGTTGTTGACGTAGCTTGGGTTCGACCTGGCTCATCACCGTCAGTCCAGTCCTAATGGATGTATGGAATAGCGTACTCGAGACCCAGCGACATAGAGTTCTGTGCAGCACGTTCGCCAAACTCGATGTCTCCCAGCGGTGAGCGCGCCCTGCGCGCGCGAAGAGTCGGCTTCCATCCGAACCAGCCGCACACGGTGCAGATGATGCGCCAGTACGACGCGCGTGCCTCCGAGGTGACGCCGAAGAGAGCGAAGATGACGAAGGCAAGGATGGGTGATGTCCACTCGACGAAGTATACACTTGCCACATTGAAAGGACCCTGGAGCACCACGTCTGCATAGTAATAGCTCTCCGGCTGCCAGTTCTCGTGATCGAAGGTCCAACCAAAGTAAAATGGAATGGGACCGAGAGCTAGATTGGCTTCCACGGCCAAGACAATGGTTGCGATGCCCATAGGTAAGGTGAGCAAAACATCAATGCTAGCGAGCGCAAGGATGCGAAAGTAGTTTGTGCGAGATACCGATCCGTTGCTCTGCAGGAAGTGGTTGATTTCCCGACTATGGCGATAGAAACTCAGCGCGACATGAGCTATCAAGCTTGGGTGAAGACCACGGGGGGGCCATATGAGATAATTGCTACGCACGATAGTAGACGGTGATCGACACCAGGGGAAGAGTCACACTCCATGAATTGAGAAGTAAGATGCTGAGTATCGATTCGTCCGAATAGTTGCCACAACCAAAACCCTCAGTGACCAAGAATCGAAGAGCCTGAACAACGTAGTCTTAGGCGGTCTAAGCAAACAAGGAGCCTGTCTGATCATCAACATTACTCACAGAGGGGTCCTGCGACGAGGACAGGGATACCCAGACCCAGTACCCACTCTATTGCAAGATCTCTCCGTCTCTAATACAGAACTTAAGTAAAGAGCAATGGTCGTACATTGAGACTCACCGCCGCTCTCGTAGGAGGCTCTATGGATCGTAAGCTGGTGATCAGATACAGTCGGCGAGTAATGATTAGGGTCGCCATAGGTTTGACAACTGCAGTGATCTGTTGCAGACGTGATACTGCCCAATGTGATGTCAGTTGGAATGTCAATGTCAGGGAAGAATAAACAGCCCCGTTGAATATTTGCTGACCGATGTCGCAGTACACATACAGCTTGATGTCGGCATTATCTGACCATATGATAGTATCAATCCCGGCGGTCAGAACCTCGAAAAAGAGCCAAAAAGAGAGGAAGGCGACGCCGAGATTCCAGCTCTGGCGGACAAAGCTAGTCAGCAGTACGAGGAATAGCATCGCTGCAGCTAAGAAGCAAGCAATCGGGTAGAGGGGGTATGTGGGATCCACAGCCGCCATGGCGTGTGAACGAAATGTTGTCGACTCAATCTGTGAGGCGGATGTCTGCCCTATATATCTGTCACGCACGAAGTGAGGCAGCATCAGCTGGAGATATTCTTAACCTGGAGCCGAAATCATAAGCGAGGTCGCGTCCGCCTAGTGTCCATGATCTTCTCGTGACTATCAAGTACATCGTCAGTCAGGGCAACCAATGCACGCAGTAATACGGAATGTCCTTGTGCGCGATTGAACCTGCACGTCACATCGTAGCAGCAACGATCAGAATACGTGCAAGGAATAAGGTGTCACGCGAGAAGCTCGGCGCCCTTTCAGTGTTGGGAAGCACTAGGAACAGACATGGGTCTATCCTGCCGATGCATACGGGGTGCCGCACAAAAATATGCAGTGTTGCTGGTACGCTAACTCTCACAACAGAGGACTCAAACATAATGGCGACGACTTGGAGATACGGACGAAAGATCGTCCTCTTCTATGAACCTGTATGTCAGCTCGGGGAATGCAGACGCCAGACAGACATGTGCACACCTTGAACGGCACGAAGCTCGCGCATCTCCTGGTTCTAATGCCGTCGGCTAGGCAAATGCCATCGAGACGAATGGTTGAGGCTGCGAGGCCCAAGTCAGATGGTAGTACTGAGAGCATTTGAGTCAAGACACGTACCAAAGCAGTCCATGCGAGTACGTAGTGTCGGGGTCCCCTGCATGGCATCACCACGAGGTCGAAGAACAACGAGACGCAGCTCGTGCAATATTAGGGACGGAGCCTGCTCCGCTGTCATCAGGTGTCGAATTGATTGTTCTACGGGCTGCAACAGTCAAAGTTGCGAACGACACGGCTGAGAGTCGAGACTCGACCGGGGACCGCTTGGATTGAACTTTGTCCAGTATCTCTGGAACTCTGGAAGACACCTGCATATGCTGATCTATCATTCACGCGTCAGCACGTTTCAGGTCAATAGAGGCGGCAGTGAGGTCGCGCGCTCTGGACGGAACGGATAGCGCGTAGATGAAAGCGCGCGGGGTAACCGCAGGGCAAGCAAGGATGCTGCAGTATTCATGACGTCTCATTCGCGCGCTACGCAGCTTTAGATTAAATGAGGCCATTCTCATTCTGCAAGATGGGGCGGTGGTGGCGGTAAGAGCAAGACAATATTGCAGCGCGCGGCTGTCAAAGCGCGGCGTCGAACGGCTCGCCCTCACGGAGCCCACTTCTCTTCCAACGACCGCCACCCGGCGTTGATGACCAGCATGGCGCCGTCTCTTTTCCCTCTACCTTCGGCGCACTCGCTAGCATCTACCAATCGCAATACTCATACGTATGCCAACCCCGCCCCTGGACGAGGATAGGAAGCCCGCAGCTGGCGGTATCAAGCTTTTCGGCAAGACGAGCCGGTCACGAAGGGCGTGTTGAATTTGGGACGTGAGACGCTGTGTAGGACGCTACCGAGGGCCTCGCAGAAGCAGAAGATAAGGACGCCGCTGCCTCTTCACCCGCGAGCGAGGAGCACGAGAGTCAGGAAGCAGCCCGACCCAACTCATCGGTGCAGCGCACCGGTCTCGCTCTGCCAGCTACTTAGCTGAAGCCACCTCACTACACGTCTTCGACACACGTAGTCTCAGTCTCCGCTGCAGCCCACATCAACTTGGAACGCCGGTTATGCAACCCGCCTTTGCAACATTAGAACGGCGGAATGTGATGGGGACGGAGTGCGGCTGAGCTGTGGGACCGGAAATCAGCTCCGCTACTCCCAGCGGCCGACCGGGCTCGAAACAGTCGGTCACCACACGTCCCTACCGCTCCCCAGCGACTCATACCAGCTCCGACGCAGTCGGTATAAGGAGATCGACGGCGAAGATGGTACGTTGATCGTTCACAAGGATGGCGAGCAGGCGAGTTGGTGATGTCGACGCGAATCGAGATGGACGGCGCGTCAAGCGCACCAATTAGGTGGTTGAGGCGTGCGATGATGGGCTATGACGGATGTGCGTATTCGTCAACCTTCTGTATACGTATGTGCGCGCTTATGATGCTCGTCCGCAGGTCAACAAAGCCGCTACGACGAGCCCTATGTATTATGTTCTCGTTCCATAATCCCCCCTTCCCTTCCCCCTACTTACGATGCCCCTCGATGCCATAAACGTTTACACTACGATGCCAACACTCGTGCATTCACACTCAAACAACATAATATATCGATCCCGAAGCTGAATAGCTGTGACGCGCATACATTACGATACACTGAAACCGTGAACGCTCGAACCGGGATATGCAAAACACAACGAAACTTAACTGGAGGCGCGCAATCATGGCAAGAATACGCTCGAACTGCAGCCCAAGACTGCATATAGAACCTCGCAGAAACAGAAGCCACAATGGTACTGGACAAGCGTCAATGAGTACCGCCCTAGGCCGACTATACCAAGGCCGAAGCATCGCCACGGCTTGCTTCGTGGGAGCCGCCGGGAGGCTGTGTCCGGCGCTCTGCGTCTGAGCGTCTACCACTGTAAAGCTTCAGATTTCGCCCGGTGTATTCAGCGAGGGGTACATGGTACGTACATCTCCTGGGGGCGGCGTGCTTCTTCATCATCGTCCTTCTCCGACCCACTCTCCGTGTCGTTCCTTGCACCTCCGCCCCCTACGACCTGATCTTGCGCGCGGGCATTGGGGTCGATGTAACTTGCATTCGACCTAGCTCACCATCGTCAATCATGTTCTCGTGAATACACGGGAGAGCGTACTCGAGTCCCAGCGACATTGAGTTCTGAGGAGGCCGTTCGCCGAACTCAATGTCCTCCAACGGTGAATGCCCCCTGGGAGGTGTCGTGTTCCAGCCGAACCAGCCGCCGATGGTGCAGATAGTGCGCCAGTACGACGCGCGAGCTTCCGCTGTTATGCCAAAGAGAGCGAAGATAGCAAAGGCGAGAGCAGGAGATGTCCATTGAACGAAGTATTCCTGGGCTACCACAAACGTCCCTTCGGACACTACGGCTGCGTAAGAATAACTCTGTGGCTGCCATCCCGTGTGGTCGTAGGTCCAACCAAAGTAGAACGGTATAGGACCGATTCGAGCTACTTCATCTTCCACAGACAATACAATATTCGCAATGCCTATAGGCAACGTGAGCAGGATGTCGATGCTTGCCAGAGCCAGTATACGGAAGTAGTGTGTGCGGTTCACCGAATTGTTGCTCTGGAGGAAGTGAGTGACCTCCCGGCCGTGCAGATAGAAGATGCGAGCAACATGAGCTGGAGTATTAGGCATGAGCGTTATGAGATCAAGGAGCAATCGTCAGAGATGACCTGACGCACGATAGTAGATGGTGATGGTAACCAAGGGAGGAATGACAGTCCACAATCTGATAAGCAGGATGTGGAGAATCGAGCCATCGGTAGCGTTGCTGCATCCAAAGCCTTCAAGGACCTGGAATCGGAGGCCTTGAACCACGTAGTCTTAAGGCGGGTTAGGCAGGGATGACGACTCTCTAATCATCGACGTCACTCACAAAGAGGCCCTGCCACGAGGAGAGGGATCCCCAAGCCAAGCATCCATTCTATTGCAATATTTCTGCGTCTCTGTTGCTGCACTTGGCATCAGCAGAACATACTGTGCACTGCGACTCACTGCCGCTCTCGTTGGAGGCTCTATTGATCGTAGGCTTGTGATCAAGTACAGTCGACGAGTGATGATTAGCGTGGCCATGGGTTTTACAACCGTAGTGATCATCTGCATATGAGATACTGCTCAATGTGATGTCAGTATGGAGAATTTGAGTGGAATTGATAGCCCTCAGTGAAGAAACGCGGACCGATGTCGCAATA
This sequence comes from Peniophora sp. CBMAI 1063, assembly GCA_900536885.1. NCBI lineage: Eukaryota > Fungi > Basidiomycota > Agaricomycetes > Russulales > Peniophoraceae > Peniophora > Peniophora sp. CBMAI 1063. The sequence continues at coordinate 92,498 of UWZB01000044.1, forward strand.
AACATGCAGCTTGATGTCGGCGTTATCAGACCATACGATAGCATTGATGCCTTCAGTTAAGGTTTCACAGAAGAGCCAGAAACATAAAAAGGCAACGCCTAGATTCCAGCTCTGGCGGATGAAACTGGTCACCAGTACGAGCAGTAGCATTGCTGCAGCCAGGAGGCAAGCAATGGGGTAGAGGGGGTATGTGGGATCCACGAATGCCATGGAGCTTGTTGAACGAGAAGATGTCGAGTCAGCGTGTGGATCGGATACCTCCCATATATACCTGTACGCATAAAGCAAGATAGAATCGGTTAGATATGTCCTTAATCTAGTGCGAAGGACGTAGTCGAGATCGCGTCTGCGTAGTCCTCACGATCTTCTCGCGACGATGTCGAGTACGTTGTCAGTCAAGGCAACCATTGCACGTGAATACGAATGGTATTCGTGCGCAAGTGAGCGTGCACGTTGCTTCGTGGCGATAACGCTAGAGAATAAGTGCACGGCAGTAAGACTCACGCGCAGGCCTCATCACCCTTTCGGTATTCATAAACTTACACGATGATAAACACGGTTCTGATGCACGCAATGCATATGTGTACGCAGTGCTGGACAAGAACTGGCATTCCAGGTGTCGATCTAGCTTCAACGTGTACAATAGAGAACTCTGGCGGACTGACGACAGCCCGGAAAGGAGGATGAATGATGGCTTTCTGTCCCGGACGTGTATCTCAGCTTGGGAAATGGCGACAGCAGGTATACCTGTACATACCTCGGATACTAGTACGCCATTCCCGCGTCATTGTCGCGCACCAGCTGGAAGAGCGCAGGCAGTCCATATCTATACGTATTGCTGAAGCTACGAGCGCAAATCAGATGGCGGTTCTGAAGGATAAGAAGTTCGAGAAGGTGCGTACCTAAACCCGCACGTCAATCGCAGGCTCGGAATGCTGTTCACATAACCACGATAAGATGAAGCACAGGCACACAGGCATTATTCGTACAGCACGGGAACGGCAATGATTGAGTTCATTGCTACCGGTCTACGAAAGGGATAACCGTCAGTTGCGGAAGCTCAAGCTGGGCGCAGAACGTATTGCGCACAATCGGTATACGCGCGCCTTGCGACCGCTCGGGTTCTTGCGGACCTTGAGTACATATTGGGATGTACTGTGCCTTCGTCAGGATGGCACGCGTATTCGTGAGACCAGCATGTATGATCTGCTCTGCTACGGAGCGACAGCCGTGCAGGAGATTGATCTACGGCGACTACGTAAGAGTTGGTCGCCGTAAGAGTTGGTCGCCACACCATCATTTTTATCGCTTGCGCTCAAGACACATGCAGCAGCCGACTCAGAACTGTTTCAAAGTGAGAGAATGCACTCTCATTCAGGAATGTGGTGGTCAATGGCAGCAGAACGAAGCAGACGGAAGAGCGTCAAACGGCGACCGCGGACCGCCGTGCACGCCTCTCTTCCTTACAACCACGGCCAACTAATGACAACCTGGCACCCTCATTCCTCAATCGACCTTCCGCACACTCCATGATCTTCAATATATGCCGGATACAAGAGGAAGTTCTCCGACGAAATCCCTCGACAAGGGCATAAACTCATCCATTCATGCCCCTCTACGCCTCCGCAAATCTCAGAGGTCTTCTGCGGCATGGACTCACAGAACGGCTGGAGCCGCGGGAAGAGCGAAGAGCATAGACTTTGGGAGAAGAGAAGAAGGATGACGTTAGGCTGCGTGGTACGGCTACCCTTGTCTGCTCGTCTGCGTCGAGTCTCGCTCATTGTGGTCATATTGTACGTAGCGCCGGACACGCAGTTCGGGGAATCGACCAGCACGTGCGACAGACGACGGATGACCTCACGCTCTCCTCCCTCTTATCAACACTTATATACCGGTCGCTCTCTTCCTCGCCTCTGTAGGCCTCTGTCTCCACGAGTACAGCTACCTTAGATCTGTCATATGACGAGGATACCCTCGACTCTCTGCGATAGGTGGCGTTGAAGCTCGCGTCTTCGGGGTATCAATTCAGGGCTGTCAGGCTGGCTTCGGGGAGCGTGTCGTGGGATTTATCCAATCGCCAATGCGAACACTGTTCAAGTACTGGTTCAATAGGCGTCTTCGCCCTCGCGTTGGACCTTATCGCACGCGGGCTAATGAAGACGTTGAAGTAAGTATGCGCGTTTCTCCTCACCCTACTCGTCCACGAAAGCTGACAGCAACCATTACAGGCTAATTCAGTCCGGCCGACGCATACACGAAACCCAGTACATAGTACAACTACAACGTTCATGTATGCGTATCATGGCTTTATACACATACCTCGCGCATCCCCGGAGCAAAAATGAGCCCATCCAGTCCACATCTCGCAAAAGATAAACAACGTTCGGAGAGAAAGGCAGCGTATCAGGATGACCATATATATGATGTTCGCGGCTGCCCGTAGCGGGCGCTTGACTGTAGGGATAACGAGCCGCCTGGACCGCGCCCGAATCACGCGTCAATCACTCCTGCGCGCCCATCCTCGCGATCCTGAAAGAAGTCGCCCTTGCGCCTGCGCCACACGCCTGGTCAACCGAGGAACATGCAGCGGACAAGCAGAGACACACCTTGCATCGCTCAGTGAGACTTGACATGCCTCTATAGCGTCCTCGTACGAGCCGGCTTTTCGTACCGCGTCTATTTCACACCTTTTGAACACAGAGGGCTCGGACCGCTGTTTCCCTTCTGACACATGCGCGCTCGTGTCGATGAAGCTCGGGTACGAGCTGGCATCACTGTGAGCGGAGTTTGCGTAGAGGTATGGCTACATATACGTACTCGAGACCTAATGACATGGAGTTCTGTGCAGGCTGCTCTCCGAACTCAATGTCCGCCAGTGGTGAGCGCGACCTGTGAGCACGAGGCGTGGGCTTCCAGCCAAACCAACCACCCACGGTACAGACAATGTGCCAGTACGACGCGCGAGCCTCCGATGTAACGCCGAAAAGACCGAAGATGACAAACGCGAGGAACGGCGACGTCCACTGGCTGAAGTACCTGATTGTCACGGTGAGAGTTCCGCCTGATACCAACTGGGCATATAAAAGGCTCGGTGGCTGCCAGTCCGTATGGTCGTTAGTCCATCCAAAGTAGAATGGGATGGGCCCCGAAGGTAGAAGCCCTTTGATGGTTAGGATAAGTGTCACCGTGCCGATTGGTAAGGTGAGCAGGATGTCGATGCTTGCGAGAATCAGGATCCGGAAGTAGTTCGTGCGGGAGACTGAGTTGTTGCTCCGTAGGAACTGGTCAATGTCTCGACTGTGGTGGTAGAAGGTCTTGACGACTTGAGCTGGATTGGTGGGCATAGGCGTCAGAAGATCTCAGAGCTATCAGACGAATAAGATCTAACATACGGTAGTAGAAGACGATGGACACCACGGGAGGGATGATGTTCCATAGTTTTGTGAATAGCATGCTGAGTACTGAGGCATCGGGGGCGTTGAGGCACCCGAAACCCTCGTCGACTTCGAATCGAAACCACTGGACAACGTAGTCTCGTGGCACTGTTAGCACGTACGATCCCTGTCAATAGTTGAGCGCAACTCACATAGGGGTCCTGCAGCAATGAGAGGGACTACAAAGCCCAGCGTCCACTCAATCGCGAGACCTCTACGTCTCTGCTGATGCACTCAGAGCTATGAAGATGAACGATAAACTGTGACAGACCGCCGCTCTGGTAGGGAGATCGATAGCTCGTAGGTTGGTGATAAGGTATAGTCGGCGGGCGATGATGAGTGTCGCCATAGGTTTGACCACGGAGGTGATCATAGAAAGGTGTGAAACTGGCACGATGTCATTGAGTATGCCGATAGGCAAGAGGTCAAATAGAAGCTCACCAATGTCGCAGTACACGTACAGCTTGACATCTGCATTGTCCGACCAGATAATGGTATTGACACCGCCAGCCAGATTCTCGAAGAAAAGCCAGAAGCATAGGAAGGCAACGCCGAGGTTCCAGCTTTGGCGGATGAAACTTGTTGCCAGTACAAGAAGCAGCATTGCTGATGATACAAAGCACGCAACAGGATAAAGAGGGTAAGTTGGGTCGACGGCGGTCATGGTGCGGAGTGCGATGGATGGTATGCTGGGGAGCTCCGCCAGTCGTGCAGTCAGTATATATACCTTACATCGTGGCAAAGGAAGCTTGACTGCTTGCGTGTGCCTATGCAAAGCGTAGAGACTTTCTTGGCCGTGTCGCGCGTGCTTGGGCGTACGTATCCTGTATCGTCGGATGATCGGCACTCTACCAAAGAAGTTGTTGGAACGAATAGATGTCCGATGAAGAGCGTTGCATAGCACCCTCAGTGGGAGTACTAAGCAGATGGAACGACAATCGCGATGCAAAGTAAGATAGCCCTTACACGGCCAGTACAGCGGAGGGAACTAGTCAAACCATCTGGAGGCAGATTGTCGCGTCTGCGAGCTTATATGTTGCTCATGTAGTCTCCACCGAAGATCGTAAGCCTGGAGTAGGAAGATTCACCTGTTCAGTTGCTTTCAGTACAGGTACGAGTGTAAGTATGATGTACCAACCTTAACTCAGCGCGCTTCCTTTTCACGCCGTCACCGGGCAACCGACAGATACAGGCTCTGGCGAAGTCAAGATAGGATACCCCATCCCTGTGCACGACGACGGCGGTCACCGGTCTGACGGGCGTCTGATAGACTGAGAAGCTACGTAGTCTGTATCTTCGACGAACTCGATATCGAGATTATATGCACGTAGAGCTGCAAACGTAGGGGAGCGGTGCTTGATCAGTGGATTTCGTGACCGTTAAGCGTGCGCCATGCGCCATGCTAAGAGTGGCTGTAAAGAAGTCATCATTCTATTGGACGTTGTGATGGTGGTGGTCGGGAGAAGGTCGCCGCCGCTCGCGCCGCGCCTCGGGCCGGCGCTAACTTCTTTCTCCTACTTTGCACATGACCGCGACCACCACTCGCAACCACTATGACCATCCTTACGTCGACGATATCCTCATAGCGAAGTTAATTCAACTCGGCGTCTATTCTGTATCAATTCAATAAGACTACCAGCTTTCGAGCCCATTCCGTGCATCACGATATATGACCACGACGCTTGGCCAAGAGGATCGAGTACCATCGCGGACGAGACGGAGCGGTGAACGATATGCGCATTTCCTCCACTACCAGTCGCGATGCGCGGACGAAGTCGGCGTCTTGGACGGTGGTGTGCTAGTTGAGCGCCGAGGTGGCGAAGCGAGGCGAGCTCGGGCGCAGGTACGGTCATTCTTGTTTTCTCATCCTGTCTGCAGTAGTGTCTAATGCAGAATCATACAGGTAGCAGTGCCATGGTCAAGAGTCTGCACGCAGATACGCTTGTATCATCTGCTCAATTGCATGCCGACGTGTATCGGCCTCCTTCAACTCTCCTCATTTGGCGCAGGACCATACACTCGCGTTTCCGCCATTGGGCTGGAGCTGGGCGTCTGATCCGAATCAGAACGATACTCGAAGCGTCCCCAGGACCAGAAAGTAGGTATGCTCTTCCCTTTGTTCTCCGTGCACTGGTACTCACCGCTTTATAGTACGGGATCCATAGGAGAACAAGGTCCCGGTCACAATATCGCGAAAGGCCATGCCAACGGCCCGCAGCTGCACAACTCGTTCAACGTCCCCACAAATCTTGGCCTTGCATAGACCCGACTGCGACGGACGACCGTAACCAAGCGTTCTCTCCCTCCTCGACCCTCTGCCTTCACCCCCGTGACCATACTGTCTACAAAGACCACACTGGGGCATTTGCGCGAGCAAATGGCGACCTGGCCGCAAGGCTACCGTCCAGTGTCCTCCTCGCCGTCCTCGGAGCTCGTCAATGATCACCGCCCTATACGCCGTGATAACGCCGAACCCACACAGCCGCTGGGCGCCTATCGGCAGCACGCGGGAGAAGCCTGAGAGTTTACGACTTCACCGATGCCGAGCGGCTGTGGAACATGGGGCGGCGAGCGGTCCGTTCTCGCGAAGGATTCGAAGGACGGGTGAACGCATCTGGACGGATAGCGCGTTGACCGTGGCTTACAGGCCTGTAGCGGGGATAGACTCAGCGAATAAGAAGAATGACACTCGGGTCGGCGAATCAGTACAGGTGCGCGATAGCGGCCCAAAGCAATCAGCGCCCATACTGACGAGCGCTCTCACAGGTCGATCGACTCGCTATACCGCCGCTTATTTAACATTATGACCACCCTCACACCCATATATCGGGGCATCCTGTATATGGCATACTTACAGAATATGAATATTGAGCAGCGAAGACGAGCAAATCGATCACGCATACAGATGAACCTCGATGAATGAACTAAACGTGTTCCTGCACCTCGAAGGCAGCCGGAGTGCTACAAAAGAAAGACGCTAATAGCGCTTGGCAATCCTACACCACGGTCTCGGCGCTGTTTGAGTCTGCCTGGTGAGACTCAGATGGCCGTGCTGGATTCACCGTTCCCTGCACACCTATCCCATTCGTCAGCCGGTGCCAAGCCCATATCCTATCGAAGGTGGCGTACGATCTTGGTGCACCCCCTCAATCGCGTCCTTCTCCGAACAGTCCTCCACTCTGTTGATGGCCCCTCCCATCTCTCCGCCTTGATCTTGCACGGACACGTTCGGGTTGATGAAACTTGGTCGTGAGCTAGCGCTTCGCCGTCAGTCGAGCACCCTCAACGGAAAACATCACAACGTACTTGAGACCGAGGGACATAGAATTTTGAGGTGGTCGCTCGCCAAACTCAATATCTCCAAGTGGTGAACGCGCTCTGCGCGTGAGAGGAGTCGGCTTCCGGCCGAACCAGCCGCAGGCGGTGTGAATGATGTGCCAGTACGATGCGCGGGCCTCTGAGGTGACGCCGAAGAGAACGAAGATGATAAAGGCGAGGACTGGTGATATCCAATTACTGAAATAGAACTGTGCTGCATCAAAAGCTCCGCCGGTGACTATGCTTGAATGGCTAACGCTGTCCGGTTGCCAGTCCGCGTGATTGAAGGGCCGGATGTAGTAGGACGGGAACGAGATGTTTACAGACAGAGTGTCTTGGACAGCCAGGACGATGATCGCGACGCCTATAGGTAAGGTGACCAAACTATCGAGGCTTGCAAGAGCAAGGATGCGAAAGTAATTCGTGCGGGAAACAGAATTGTTGCTTGCCAAGAAGTCATTCATATCCCGACTATGGCGGTAGAAAATGCGGACCACGCGAGCTAGAGTAGTGAACGTGAGCTTTACCGATCCAAGAAGTGATCGTATGAGTTCAAATCGGCGTACGATAGTAGAAGCCAATAGATACTAAGGGAGGGAGCACGAACCATGACTTGAGAAGCAGGATGCTCAGTATCGAGCTGTCGATCGAGTTGGTGCAGCCGAATCCTTCGATGACTTGAAATCGTCGCGATTGAACTGTGTAGTCTTTAGATGCACTCGGCGCGCTTGATTACTTCTGACGTATAGCTGTTACTCACAGATGGGTCCTGCAACAAGGAGGGGGATCCCCAACCCGAGCGTCCACTCTGTCGCGAGAGTTCTGCGTCTCTGGTGCTGAAGTTGGACCCGTGAGAATTGATAGTGCACTGCAGCTCACCGCTATCATCGTGAAAGGCTCAATGGAACGCATACTGGTGATCAGGAATAGCCGACGCGTGATGATGAGGGTGGCCATAGGCTTGACGACTGACGTGACCATAAACACATGCGAAACTGACAGGGTTACACATTACAAAGGTAACATGCTGTTGGGCGTTTACTAACGTTCACGCAGGGAGCAGAATAGGCACGCGGTATATTGGTGCAGATACTACTACATGAGCGGCCGCTCCGGACTTTAATGTCCGTCAGTGGGCGTTGCAGCGGACTTTAAAGTCGGCTCATCCCCGTTTTGGGACGGATCCGGGCAGGTACGAGCCCAAGGCACATGTTGTACACACTGGTACACA
>UWZB01000045.1:0-13674 GCA_900536885.1 Peniophora sp. CBMAI 1063
ACGAACACTCCAACCGTCGCGACCAGACCAGACGGCTTTCGCGGTCCTCACGGTCAGAACGAAGTGAAGCGTCGCTATGGGCCATGAAGTCCGAGGAGGCATACATGGATCTTCTGTGGCAGTTTGTGGCTGTCGGAATTGAGTGCTGAGTGCAGTCACCAGTTACGACGGCGGCCGTGACGGGTCCGGGCCCGGCTTGAGCGCTTGAGCCTTGAAGCAAATGAATCCTTTCACCGGGCCGGACACGTGATTAGGGCAGCGCTCCCATTGGCCCGCATTTCTTGCTCGAATTCTTGATTGGACCAGCAACTGCTCTTCTAACTTGAATCGCACTTTGCTCTTGACCGCCATGTCCACGATCGCTACTGCCGCGGACGACTATATTGACTGCACTACAGAGCGTATGTATTCTAGTCCGTCTGATCGCATTATCAAACTGCTCTATGTATAAAAGAGCGCATATATTACTCGTCAGCTGTCTTCTCGTCGCGTGCGGCAACGTCGGTCTTGCGAAGTTCGATCTCGACAGCGTGGCTTGCCCCGATGACCTTGCGCCGTTCTACCAACTCGTGCGCAACGGCGCCGCCGACAACGATAGGCCCGTCTACGTTAGATTCTTGGTCACTGCGTCAGCACCGCGAACTTGGTGTGCGCCGTCGTCGTGCTTCGTGTTGTGCGCATTCTCTAACTTCGTTAACGATGTGGGCGAGGATGCTGTCAGGGGTGTCAGCGATTACTATCGCCTTCGTGTGCAGCGGCCTCGCGCAGTACGGACCTGGTCCCTGTGGCGGTTCTGGCTCCGGACGATCGTGAAGCTGGCCGTCGAGCGCGACGACCTCAGCGAGCACGGCGCTCTCGTACGGGCTGCCCACGTTAAATTTCCGATTGCGAAGAAGATTACTTCCATGGTGCTGCTGAAGTGGCCGCCGCCGCCGCCTAACCCCGTGCGTGTTGTCGCTGACTGTCCGCTCGCTGTGTTGCGCAGTCAGTGCAGCACTACTAGAAGGCGCTCGTACAGTAGGAGACTCACGCTACGAGTATATAAGAGCGCCAGCCTCCAGATCGAGTCCGCATCGAATCATTTTTGGTACAATCAATATATGCGTCTATCGAGACAGATTTGAGTTCTTTACTGCGTGAAAAGTCCTACACCGGCGATTAGGGTCTCAAGAGCCGGAAGCATAAAGACGCGATGCCGAGATCTCACCTTCGGGCGAAGCGCATCAACAGTACGAGTGAGCCCAGGATGCAAGCGACGGAGTAGAGAGGATATGTGGAGTCTACTGCGCCCATGGTGCAAAAGCCGATCAAGGCGTCTCAAGATTGAGTAAAACGCCTCAGCGCACATTTATGTTGTTATCACAGCGAGTGTGGGTGTACACAATGCACCCATATGTCGAAAGAGCCATACCGAATGGCGATGATCATGGCTTTGACGCCTATGTACCGAGACTCTCTGGTGCGAGACCCGTCCGATAGTTGCCGGGATGAGGCTTGAGTGTCCCGGGCGCTGCTTCTTCCGCATCACGAGCTAGTTGTCGCGGACGTTGCCCACAGAGAGTATACACTGTAACCCGTCCCCACTCCAAAGCAGAAAGACGATGGGCACTGGTGGTCACTCGTAGAGAGCGACGTGGAGGTAAGACGGCCGAGACAGTCGTGGGAGGTCGCGCAATTATAGGTGCCCGGACGGTCCGCAGAGCAGCTTGGCTCTCGACCACCATACGCCCGACTGACGCCAACAATACTGAGCTTGACGTTGCCCTCTCTTCCTCCAACGCACTCGTCGGCCTCTACAACTACGTCATCGTATACCACTCAAACGACAGGACGCGAGCAGGCGTCCCGCACTACCCCGCACGGTGCGCGAAAAAGGGCAGATACCTTCTCGCCAACAACTTCCCGAGTGAGGGAGCAACAAGAGCGAGGTATAGCCACGCGGCCCACCGCACCTCAAAGTCAACTCTTGACATCTCAGTTTCACAAGATTCTGTCGGCACTATCTCTTGCGTACTCGCATAGCCGTCTGCCCCGTAGCACGCGAGCAAAGTTCGGGAGCTGCTTATTGGGACGAGGTACAACGGGCGCTCGCACTGGCCTTGGGAAGGATAGTGTGGAACGGGTGTGGCCGAAAGGAGGGCCCGTAGGGAGAGTGATGAGGCTTGAAAGGCGAGGGCAAGACGCCCTCTGCGCATGGTCTGACAGCCGAAGGTACGCAATATCTCTCTAGATTAATCGTCCCTGTGCTTACGAGCAGGCCCGCAGCTTAGCCACTTGACCCATCTGCTTACACACACTGTGTCTATTGATCTCTCGGCCGTACACTCCACGCAATGCTATTGATTGAAACATAGAAACAAGCAGATCGTAGATACATCCCCCGCTCTACGGCGCGCGCATGAGGGTTGGCCTTTCTCTCGCCATAGACGACGGACGATTGAGTCATCTCTTCCAGCCATCGGCCCTTCGTCCGCATACGCGAATAGGCGTGAAGCAGGCGCAAAGTTGTTGTGAGAGAGGATCAAGACGACGTGGAGGTTGCGTGGGTGGCGACGTTGCTCGAGCGAGCGAGTTCGGGACCCGAGAATCTGCGTCCATACCACACCACACCGCAAGCACCTCCAACAACCTGTTCCTATCATCCGCCCAGGCAGCTAGACGCCTGTTCTTCATGTCGAATCAAAGTCTTGCATAAAGCTTCGGCCCAAGATGCACATTGCAGGAATCCGTTTAACTCAGATATGCCCGTGGCGCCTCTGCCCACTTGAACCGTCGTGTACAAACCGTCGTCTACAATCACCGGCTTTCGCACCTGCTCTTCATCCTGCACCACGGCAATAGCCTATCTTGAGATCGCTAAGCAGTACCTGCCGTGCGCCAGGCAGTCGGATGGATCACTGTTCGAGGCCACGTACCGTACAGCGCGGCGGATGATGTGTGTTCAAACGTTCAAACTTCAGGCGCAATCAGGGCATGGATAGAGAGATTTGGAGTCGTGATGTCAAATTGCTGCTGTCGTAAAGAGCTTGAGTGTGAGGGCAGCAGGAGGAAAGAGCTACCGCTACACTCGTGGTCACTGTTCAAGTTTGGACACGAGGTTGGGGTGAGCGACACTGAGCAATCTGGAGGCAAGAGCTCAGGTACGAGTACGCTTTCGTGTTCTCGTCATGTAGCATTATCTCACACACTCTCTGCAGGATCAAGCCCATCACGCGATAGCTAGCGAGCTCACGTTCACCAAACACGACCAGTGACGACGACGAGCATCTGGAGCCGTTACCTTGTTCTGCAAGGTGTCGCCGGCACTTGCATCTCCGCTCTCTACGATCTAATCTTTCGTGCGCGCGCCAGGATTGACGTAGCTTTGGTTCGACCTACCATATCATTGCCAGTCAGGTCCTCGTGAATAGACGAGTCAACATACCTCAACATACTCGAGACCCGGCGACATCGAGGTGTGAGAGGTCGACTTCCAGTCGAGTCAGCCGCAGATGGTACAAATGATGCACCAGTACGAAGCGCGGGCTTCTGACGTGACACCGAAGGGGCCAAAGATGGCGAATGCGAGGATGGGTGATGTCCATTGACTGAAGTAGAACTGTGCTACGTTGAGAGTCCCCTCGGATACCATGTCTACATAGGTGGAGCTCCATGGCTGCCAGTGCGTGTGGTCGTAGGTCCAACCGAACTTGAAGTAGATGAGACGAAGGCGGAAGATACTAAGGAGTCTTTTACATCCATAACAATCATCGCAATTCCTATAGGTAGGGGAGAGTTGATAACACAGCGACTAGTGGACAGTAACACGATTCAGCGGCATTTGGTGTGTGTGCGAGGTCTCTTGAACGAAACTTGCTGACCGGCGCGAGACTCGGAATCGGCTGCGTCTCCTACAGGCGTAGTCTTTCGCTTGCGTCTACCATTGTCACACTCAGGCACAATGTGCATGGCAGTGTCGGTAGATAACACCGCACTTTGTGTGGCGTGTAAAACAGCTTGGGTCTCTCCTTGTGCGATGGAGGACGTGCTTCGTGTGGCACGCGAAACGACCGGGCGATCGCCGATTTCTGTCTGCTCGACAGAAGATGCCCTACTTCTGGTCGTGCGCAGAGTGCCCGCGGCCACCTCAGCTGCGTTCTTCTTGATCCTCTGCCTGGTTCGAGGAACCTTGCCCTCCTCATCCGACGCTAACACAAATCTCGTATCGTCCATCATCCCTATCATCGTATCGTCCTGTGCGTCTATCCACGCTTGTGCCGTCAACTCCGACTCCATCTGAATTTGAGCTTTGACCCCTCCTGCTCTGCCAGGTTCTCCGTTCGTAGCTTTGCCTCTCGTGTTCCGCCCAACACCGCCTCCGCGTGTTCTTCCCTGAGGGTGCGACGTCCCTTGGCTCTCGTCGATGAACTGGTTTTCTTCGATCTCAGAGATGGTAGCCATTTTCGGGCATGTTACCGTCATCCTGTGTGCAGAGTCGGTAGATCGCGAGTTCCGTACAGGCTTCGGATGCGGCGAAACATTCCCCCCAACTTGTGTCCGGGCCGATGCCACCTGAGCATTTGAAAACGCATCGCCGTGAGGGGACGAATGAGGATCTTCTGTGCCTAAGCCGGATGCTGGAGCGAACGCGATATGCGGGGTTCTTTCTTCGTACTCGGGGCTTTCTCTATGTCGGGCAGCAACGTGGTGGTGAGTAGAGCGTGAGCCCGGTCGCGGCGCCTTCGCGAGCGAATCAAAGGGCATGTCGGCAGATGTTGTGGCTTCCGCACACGCTCGAGTTTGGTGTTCGTGGGATCCACAGAGAATCGGCTGGCGTTCGCGACTCAAGTGAGTGCATGGACCGCGTGAAAGACCTCCAGGCCTTTCCGGCAGAATCTTAGGATTGATTGTGGATGGTGAGATTGTGGATGGTGCTACGTATGATGACGTAGGAAGACGATCGTTGTCGGCCATCGGAGAGAGGATAGAGGATATTGACATGCGGGATGCGTTGCCTGGCAACGCTCCTCTGGACTGGATATGGGCCTCCGTTGTAGCTTCAAAGGATGACGTTTGATCCGTAGAAGGCTCAGAAATATCAACGGCACTGCGGCCCGGAGTCAAACCCTCGTTCGTCTGGTCATTGAGGTCGTTCGCCTGGTTAGACGGAAAAATCTGGTGGACGGCCTTGCTCGGCGTCGCTAGACGCGTTTCACTGACAGTGCCGGAAGAACCAGGACATCCTCCGCGTGACGTTGCCGGTCGTCACCTCTCCAGTGAGTCATCGCTCCTGGGCGTGTCGGCTGTACCCAATGCTATTTCAATGCGGTCGATACGCTCATGCATCCTACAGACGGAGTCTCTGATTGACAGGAGCACATGGTGAACGTCCGTGGATGCTGATGAAGGACTTAGTGTGTGAAAGATAACGACAACGACGTTGTGTACTCACGCCACATGTGATTGACGGGCGTCGGCCTCGTCTCAGCGCCTTGCCTCCATTCCTGCTCCTGGTCTATACTCAGGTTCACGTCTCGCCCCCGGTCGCGATTGGCATCCTTCGTCTGTAGATACGGCATAGCTTCCACGCCTGCTCCCCGGCCTGCATGCTCCTCCAAAGTCACACTCGCATCCACATCGACATCCACTGCCTCCGCCTCCGCCTTTTCCTTTACCCCCACCTCTGCATCTGCATCTACCTCCACATCCGCATCTGCCTGCACACCCCACCCCTCACCGATTCCCCGTTCTGTCATTTCACGGCCGGCACCCACGCTGGGCGGAGCGCCATCGAAAGTGTACAGGTCCGTACCATCCTCTAAAATTGACTCAAACTCCTCCGCCTTGATGCTAGATGCGTTTGTCTCGTGATAACGAGGGTGAACCGAGTAATAATCTTCGTCTGAGGCGTGGAAAGGAGACACCTGAAAGTACAGTGACTGGGATTCATCGACATCAAATGCTGGGTCCTTCGCAAAGTCCTTGTGATTGATTTGACCTTGTCCCGGTCAGCACAAGTTTGTAACCCGAACACATCTAGATAGCCCACCATCATTATCTATGAAGTTCGGCCACTCTTTGAGGTGCCCGTCGTTGACGAGGCTCTGCAGGAAACTCGCGCGGACGTGCAGCTCGGGTACCCTTAGTTCCGGCGTTGAACCTCGGAACCCGCTGGGATGACGGAAACAGACATTGTCGCCAAGCGTGATCTTCTGGTTTCCCGCCGAACATCCAACCTGTTTATAGTAGCAAGCCAAACAGGCGCCACCAATGGAGATTTTGCCAGGTCTGAATATGCAATTCAAGCGCTCCCTATGACAAGACTTGCAGGGCACCTATGGAGCGCATCAGTATACGGTTCAGCTAACCACACAACATACGGACCGTATACTCAGCCAGATCAGCTTCGCGTATGCCATGCATTTGTGGCAGCTGAAATAGGCTGAAGAGATCCAGGTATTTCCCCGGTTCAAGGAGATCGAGGACGTGCACCGCCGGACGATTCGGAAGAAACCGAATGCCGCGCACATACCATGTGGACGGGTTTCGTACACGCGTTGTTATTGTCGACGGGGCCTGCGACTTTGACCTTGGTTTAGCCTTCACCGTCGGTCTCTGAAGTGGCATCGTCGGAGTTGAGTCTGTGCCTTCGTCACTCGAGGCAATGACAGCCACTGAACTGAAAAATTTGCCATCCGGTCGGACAGAGTCTCCTTCAGCGTTCGAGTTGTTGTGCTCAGCCCCATCGACTGCGACGTGGAAGGAGGGGGATGCGGGAACTTGAGGTGAATTCGGAGCCTTTGAGCTGCGATGTGAATTCGCACGTCGCCTACTTGGACGCTTCCGGGGGCAGACCTGAGACGGCGGCAGTGACTCTAGAGTCCGATGGTGACCGGTGTTGTCATCGGTGCCCAGGCCGTCGCGCTCCTCTGCGACAAAGTTCAGGTCAGCAGGGACATGTCCCGGATAGGGTGAAGTCGAAGATCCTGCTTTTGTCACAGATTCCTTGACTGACCCCCCACTTCGCACGCGAGGATCATCGTCGGCCTTGTGTCTAGACAGGCTCATGAAAGGGGCGTTGGCGATGCCATTCTTATTGGTGAGTTGCAAGAGATGCGACGGTGCCAAGATACGCGAAGGACCCACGTTAACGCTGACACCGTCCACATCACCCTCCGGAACCTGAGCTGTTGTTTGCGAGACAGAGGATGCATGAGATTGAGCTGTGTAAGACGCGACGAACTAGGTACGTACCAACGTAGTCCCACCACTGATGGTCTCCGAACCACTCATGAATCTTTGTTACCTCCGGCTGATGCACGACCGTGTCGACGACATCGCGCAGTATTCTCCAGTCAGTCAACTCCTCCGGCGGGCCAGCTTGGTCGAATATGAGTTGCAACACTGTGCTTATGGTTGGATCAACATCGTTCCGCACGTGATTCTATGATTCATCTCAGGAGTGTACAGCAACAGCCAGGCCTGGTCCACTTACCGTTTCTTTGATGAGGAGCTCGTAAGCCCTTTTGGCGAGCTCCAACGTGTCCACGCGCGCCAGTCTGAGGCATATGGACACGAAGCGGGACGCCTGGATCTGCATGCGTTCTTCGCTAGATTTGCCGCTATAGAGTTCTCGTAACTTGGCGGTGAGAAGACGATTTCGCCAACTGTCCAAGATGACCACATTGTAGCTCATTGTTTGTATAGCAGAGACCGGCTGTATAGCAGAGACCGGCGAGCGCAGAAAAGGCTGATGGTAGGTGGCAAAAGGTAGCGTTCCGCGTATGGACGAAGCATTTGATCGGTCGCCGGATGTTGATGTTGATGCGCTCGCTCATTCCAAACGAGCCTTACACCGGTGATGGCGGTGGTTGTATCCAGAGGCGGCTTAGCCTGCGGACAACACAGACATGAAGCGCCCCAAAAGCGCCCTGAGAGCTGGTTGAAAGCGTCAGGACAGGAGTAAGACATCCGCAGAACAAATGACAAACTGCGTTGTGTGGTAGACCACTATCAGCTCGCGAGACGCCTTTCCCATAGGTTGGTTGACCGAGGGTTCCGGAGACGCCTTGATGAAAATGTCGGCCGTGAAATTAGATGTTACGGCCCGGTCCCGAATCGTGTGCATCATAGTCATGCTGCGTGGTCTGCCAGTACCCGAATACACGCACTGAGGACTATGATAGATGCTGGCGCCCAAGAAGTGCGATGGCGGTATCCGTTGTATAAGCAACAGCAGTCTCCTATCCGGAATGTGATCGGTTTCACATCGGTCGGGTGCATCCGGATTCGCATGAGGCGGCGCATACTTAATCTAAAGGCAGTCCCCGCATCCCCGGGGGACATTGAAGCATTCGCAGCCAGAAGACAGCATTAACCTTTCTTTACCGTCAGCAGCACCCGGGAGTACAGAGGCAGATTGGGCGACATCTTTGTACCGGGATACCACGGATGAATTCGAACAGACTTCTACTAGCCTAAGGAGCGCTCTTCGTTCTGTCTCAGGACCACTGATGGAAAACTGTTCAGCAATACCGAGCGCGCGAGAGGGCCGTCATGCGTGGATACAGTCAAGTAGAAGCCGGGCTTCTCACTTGGGATCCCGGGGTCAGAAAGCTCGTTGAGACAGGAGAGCTGATAGCGTTTGCTCGCGTCAGCAACAAAGATTCACCGGCAATGTCCGACGCCCCGTGCGCAATGCGGTCCGGCACGCAGAAAACGCCTCCAAACTTCTCCATGACCTCTTACATCCATGTCAATTGGACGCCTTTTCAACGCACAACAGAGTTGGCATGTATTGCAAGAGCCACGGTCTCACTACGCTCACGACCGTACATCACGGATTTCTCTCGCATATCTTGCTCGCTAACATCTGGGCGGCCTTTTCCGTAGCTTTTCTAGGACCTGTTTAGTCGCGGGACTCAGCGATTTACAACGAGATGGCTTACTTGATACGCTTTCCGACGTCCGTCGCTCCTTCGTCCGTCGCCGGCATCTCGTAGGGGCCCGCCTGACAAGCTAAAAGCGCCATGACGTCCGCGAAGTCCCGCGCCAACTTTTCCCACTCCACCCTTTCCAACCTCGCCTCTGTGTCGATCTTCGATCCCCAACAAAGCAAAGTCTGCACCAGAAGCCTCACTCCCAACGGACCAGGCGTAAGGCGCTTCTCCCAGTTCATCTCAGTGTGAGCCTCGTTGCTCAACCTCCCATCCCCTGTACGACGCGCATCGGGTTGTTGATGAATCCATTGCTGTGCTAGGGACACTCCGACATCCACGTCTAGTTCGGCAGGCATGCGACGCATGCCTGGTTGAGCCATCTTGCTCCACGTAACCCTCGTTATCTTGGCTATGCTCTTCTGCTGAAGCGACGCAACGTACTCTGGCTGCGGCTGGCCATTGGCCACGTATCTCCGTACATTAAGCGTCCCTTCCGCCTAGCTCCGGAAGTCAGCGCGTGCCTGTGTTTTATGCGAACCGCGATACTCACCGCGTTGCTCGATTCAAACGTCAAGTACGCGCGTACCATGTCAAAGGCAACCTCAAGATTGACCCTCTCCTTCAGCTTCTGTGGGACAGCGAGGAAAAAGGCGGTCATTCCCCTTCCAGCAAACCACGGCTTTCTCCTCTCAAGCTCTGCCCCGTCTTTAGCGACGCCTCTCGTGTAAGCCTTCAGCAATATGCGTGTTAGTACGGGTCCTGAACTGCCGTTTATGTGAACTTACTGCCTCATCGCTTGAAAGAGAATGACGAGTGCTCTGTTGGAACGTGAATATCGATGGCCTATTCTCTTGTGCGATGCCCGTCGGCCGAGGAACTGGCGTATTGGCATCCTCATCTACCCGTCCGGCGTCGAAGCTATTGACGACGCTGTCACCTGACGCTGTTATGCAATTTGGCTTCTCAGTCATACAAGCCAACGGTGCGGTCCTTCCCGTAAGGGGCGCGGCGTTTATTTCGATGCCCATGCCGGATTGAACTGTATCGGAGGACGTCGAGACTGGGCTCGTAGGGGCCGCCGGATCTGTTCGAGTCGCATGCCGTCTAGCCTTTGGGCGGGGTCTTGGGGGATGCGGCGGTTCATGTTCGTCCACAACCACGACATGCGCGCCAGAAGATGCTTCGACGCCGGGCCAGGCCTCTGCACTCGCGTCCGTATTCACCCAAACGGCATTCACGTCCACTGTCGCACGCGCGCTCTCCGTTTCTCGAGCAACAGAGCAAGCCTCGTCGGCGACTATGTCGATCCCTGACCACATGGGGCCTAGATAGCTCTCGTCGGCCAAGCCAGCGTCATCGCCATCGAACTGTAAGCGTACTGAGTCGTCTACACTTTCTACGGCGGGGGACACAGTCAAAGCAGTTGCCTTGTGTGGTCGGGAGGTCGCTACACCAATAGCTACGGTTGCGTCACAGTCGTCCCCTTCCTCGCCGTCGTCGTCCTCCAGATGAATTGGTGTGATTGAGGCCGCAGCGTAAGGACTAATCAGCGAAGGTAAAGGTGTGTCTTGCGTGCCCTCTGTAGCACTCGTGTCCTTATTTGCTTCGACATGACAGGGTGTGGATGGCGCGCGGCGCGCGAGAGAAACGCCCCATCTGGACTCTGACTGGTGTTCAACCTTCGTCAAAGAATATGTGATTCTCGGCTTACCGGAGACCAGGCACGCTTGTGTGTGAACCCGTTGAGCCAGTCCTCTCAGTAGCGGTCGCTCGCCCTCAATATCGCCATAGAGGATCTTCGGTTTTCCAGCTATATCGCATGTTCCTTGCGACCTGGCACGCATGAGAAATAGCATGCGCACGAACGATCACGTACGCACAACACAACATTCCCTGAACCAGCCAGGATCATGACAGCCATGCCGCCACAGCGGTCCGCGAAGAATTGCATGAGCTCCTCTAAGAAAGGTTGCGCTGTTACCATGAAGCTTCGGAAGTGGCTGTCAGGAGGTGTTTGACAAGCGAATCTGAACGTCATGCTCACCTGATCCCCTCCTCTATTGTCTCCGGCAGAGCCAGACCGGCCCTCCAGCTCTTCATCTCTCTCTCCAACATATCCTGCGCTTTCCTGAAGGTTTGCTCCTTCTCTGCTTCACTACTCTCCTCATAGCCGCAGCGAGCCATCGTGTTCCAGAGCCCAATGCGCGCGTAATTGGGGTTCCCCTTCTCCGATCGTACCTCTGGGAGTCTTCGGTCCACTTCTGCTTCGAAGCCAGGTTGTGAATTCGCCCAGACCTTGCAAAGATGCTTAGGGCTTGGCCGTTCCAGAAATTTGAAAAGGAGCTTGAGAATATCGGAGCCGGAGCCAGAGCTGTTGGCCGGGGCCGCCGTGTTATTCGGCATAACGGTGGCCTTCTTGTCGCGGCCAGCGTATTTGTTTGCGAATCGCTGCGCCAAGAGCTACACAATATAGTATCATTTCAATTACCAGCAGGTATACATGTGTTTGTGATGCTCACCGTGCGCACATACTTGACCAACTTATCCCGCTTCTTGTGCACGTCGCTCCCAGCGTCGCTCTTGGCCTGTTTCCTGGCTTCCTCCGCCTCTGCCTTGCGCGCGGAAATATCTTCCGCGCTCGGTTCAACATTGATGTGGTTGAATGAACGCAGAGGGTTGACCCATCCAAAGACGGAGAAGAACAGCACGGTTTCGGAGTCGAGGAATTCGGACATGATTCTTTGGGTCGTCTTTCTGTCGTCGCGTTTCCCGTTGTAGAGAGGCTGTCTGTCGTTGCAGTGTGCGCATTGGGCCGGTCCAAGCTTTGTCGGGCGACCACGTTTGTGTGAAGCGGAGGAGTTCTTCTTGCGCGTCATAGTCAATGGACAGGCGTAGGCCACGGGAAAGGTGAGGCAGCTGCACGCACTGCGCGAGCGAGCCCGTTAAGTATCATGTTTCGCTTTTCCGGTCCGCAGCCTTAATCCTGCGCTTTCTGAAACAATTAATTACTGCTTGGACGCGGGCGCTAGGATCCGCGGGAACTCGTTTCCTGTATGACCGTGAATAATCGGCCAAGCACCGCCCAAGCCTTGTACACAATGCTCTGAGCAGTCCTGCAAGACGTACGAAGCTTTCGGAGTTCATCGCCACTTAGTCTATGTTCCCGAGTAGGTATGTATCGGTCATGCGGAGTAGTTGACTGAACATTTCGAAATGCGCGTGAGTGTCGGCATGTAATGCGCCGGGTCGCCCACCTAGCTCCGCACCGGATCTCGCTCCCCGGTGCTCAGACGAACCCGTACGGCCACCTACTAACTTGGATCGACACAGAGAGAAGATGGCCATATCGTGCAACACAATATTTCCCCTCAGAACCGACTCTAGACGCAGAGTAAATGTTGGAATATCACATCAGAGATGGCGAATACCGTCTACTTGTGGTGTAGTCATAGACTCGGGAAGGATACACAATATGGGGAATGACGTGTGCTAAGCGGCCAGTCACCGCTCCATTCGATGGTGTTGTCAGGCCTCGCACCGAGTACAAGACCGGCGCTGTCCACAAATGGAAATCCACCGAGACCTCCTACGCGAGTGCACTCGGGCATCGTGGGTGGCGGTGCGAGTCAGGCGCTGCTTGGATGGTCCCAATTCTCGGGAGAGCGCCAGTCTCCAGACACCAACGCTTCGCGAGCTCTCCTTGCTCTCCCGCCGACTACGGCTATGTTCATTCGTCGCCGCCCGTCTCTGATGCCCAACACCGGTAGCCCACCGGATGTCTCGTAGAACGTGCCCTCGGTACCAACAGATCGATCGCCACTGCTTGCTGCCGGACTTCACGTATTGGTTGGCCTTGACGTTGCATGCATGCATCGGCGATGACGCGTTACATATCGTGCGCGGCTCGCAAAGACAGGAAGTCCCTTGTAGCTCTGCTGGCGATGCTTGTTGTCGTAAAGTGTCAACGAGCGGGGTACTCCAACTGTCGAATAATGGATAAGTCGCCGCACTGGATAGCCAAAGCACGCCCGAGAAGCATCGACAGAGCTCGGAAATCCGTAATCGTTGAAGACAAGGACGTTGGCGCCTGTATCGCGGCACGTGTCTGGATGGTATGGTCATCGAACGTTCCTGCGGCAAAAGTCAAAGTGTGAATGAGAACAACAGAGGTGTGCTTGTGCATTACCGGCTGTGTTGTATTGTGGCTGAAACGCGGGGAGGGCCCTCGGTGATTGTCCGGTAGAGAATGCCCGTCGTCCTCGTTGACGGGTTCTCTAATGTCGAGCGCGACGTCGTGAAGGTGACATGTGAGAGCCGACCCGAGGTCCTATCCACGGGGACGCTGACAACACTTCAAAGAAAAGCGGCGATGATCTCGCAGCGATACTTGGAATGTGCCGCACGAAAGGGAGAGCCGACGAAGCCGGTGCTCGCCGATGGAGCCAGCCGACGCGATGTCGATGCGCAACTCAAGAAAACGGTCGTACTAAGCAGAAGGAAAAGAAAGCCGTGAGCCCGGAGTCACCGCAAGACGAAGGACGGGCATGACTCACACGTACGCTCGTTCATAGAACTGTGAAGTTCCAGACCAGTTGCTGAGGAGCAAAGCTTGGGCGGCGACAACAGGTCGCAGGGCAAGGAGAGCCAATGCGAGCTCGAGAGAGAGGTCGCGCTGAGCAGAAGAAGCAGAACTGTGAGCCCAGGGCCACTATAAGACGTAGGGTGGACGAGACTTACGCTCGTTCGGTTTTATTCC
>UWZB01000045.1:19002-95339 GCA_900536885.1 Peniophora sp. CBMAI 1063
CTAAAACTCATACTGACGCATTTTTTGATGCGAATTCAACGCTGTAATCCGTTTGTCCGCGCACTTCCTCGTTCTGGAGATATGAGCCTTACAAGGTGGTGAGCTGGCACTCCTCTGGGCAGCCTTCCTGGTTCTCGGCTTTCAGCGGCTAGTTTTGTCTGTACTTTTGGTCAAACCTGCTTTCGTGCTCTGCGAGAACGATGGTAATTTTTTTAGGATTATACGATCATCGGTACTGGCGCTGTAGCGCATTATTTATGCGTTTTTAGCGTTACGCTTTTTTGGGTGCTAGCATACACTCATCTGGTACTCTACTGCTCTGTAAAGTGGTGAGGATATGCATTATTCATGCCCCAAGGTACTCCAGCTCTTAGATCTGGGATACCTGCACAGGATATTGTGTACAGGGCAATTTACAGCCGCTTTTTTCCTGTTTTGCAATGGTCCTCACTACAATAGTACCAGCCCTCTGGGCTATCTGATATGCGGGAGTACAAACTTCCTGTTCTATGCGAGCTTATTGGTGTACCCAGTATCAGGCCGCCGTGGGAAATGCGTACACTGCGGCTAGTTTCCTTCTGCACCTCCTCCTCCTTTCTCAAATCTGGTACTTGTATGTCTCTCTGGACCCCTGGGAGTGTGCTCAAGGACTCAGGGGACTGGCTATACTTACTCTGAGCAGGTCTACCGGCTTATACATGGTATCAGGGCCAAACCTGTACTGTAGTGAGCCGATTTGATTTGATTTTGATTTCTTTGACGAATTAAATGACTATTTCCTTTCAGAATAAAAATGGTATCATCCGAAAGCACTACACTAGGCGAATCCGGGACACTAATTCGCACGGTGATAAGAGGTGGGGATGGTGTGCCAGTGGGGAATCTGACCTGGCAAGCAGGAGACTCGAGAGGTCGCGATGTCGCGAGTGCATGCTTCACATCATGTCCCAACTCCTCTCGAGATTGTGCCATCCCTCCCCACTTCCTCCCCCTATTATCATATAAAGTACAGCACTGTAATCGCCTTGACTAACGCTTGAATATGATACTACAATTACTATACAAAATAAATGTTCAAAAATGCCCAAATCAATTCACAGCAGCCTGTTTGAGGCATTTCAGGGCATCAATTGATCCCCTGTAAGTATTTGGACACATCAAACATATTCATTATGATGTATGAAAGCTATCTACAACATATGAGCCACATGGATCAGCTTCTGGACCTATGACAGAGGCTAGAAGGGCTAGATGGATGGTGGAAGGGGATAAGCACGAGTAAATGGCTGGCGCTGGGCGCAGTTCCCACGGTACGCGTATGCGGTATAGCTCATCGTGTAGAGCGGGTCCAAGAGTGGGTTATCCGAGATTGACAAGCCAGCGGAGCATGAGGGGAGCTGCAGGGAATTTAGGCAAGGAAGGTGATTATGAATGGGGAAAAGTGCAAGTAAATGGCTGGCGCTGGACGCGTTTCCCACGGTACGCGTACGGAAACTAGACCATCGTGTAGAGCGGGTCAAAGAGTGGGGAAACCCCGCTTTACAGATCAGCAGAGCGTAAGGGGAGCTGGGTAGAATTTTGATAAGGGGGAGGAGGAGGAGGAAGGGGGGAGAGCAATGGTGTGTATGAACGGCTAAGGGCGGTCAGGTGCGTTGAACATAGACAGTATTGGCATACCCCAAAGACCTATTCCCCAAGGTATCAGCCAAATTGGATGAGAAACGGGCAAATGGTGGAGGAGGGGAGGGGAGCAGGAGGAGCAGGAGGGTGCATAGTGCACAGTGCAATAACGGTATACTTTTAAGCTAAGCGGAGCTCTCAGGCGTGTTCGCAGTACCTAAAAGAGGGTATCCCGTGAGTCTCATCGAAATCTAGCGGTAGGAAAAGGTAGGAGGGGGAGGTCCAGCCAGGCAGTGTGGCTAGCTGGCACATTGCGAAGCGAATATCTCGGGAACGGACGCACCGATTACAAAACGGAGCACAGCGTTGGATTCGCCTCAAAAAATGCGTCAAGATGACCCCCAGGATGTTCCAAACCAAGGGGGTCGATGTTGGGGTGGTCTGGCTGGCTGCCGGGGCCGGCGGGCACGACGGGCGGGAAGGGCGAGATCCGGGCGGCGGGCTGATGATTGATGGCGCATGGAGGTGCCGGAGGGTGTGCGGGTGATCTCGGGCCGCGAGGAGGCAGGCCCGAGGCCCGAAAGGCCATCTCGGAACATTCCGAGCTAAGCATAGGGCAATAAATGCCCTACAAACACCAGTAGAACCCATTAAATACTTATTCATAGCGTAGTGTTACACCCCTACTTTCTTAATCACCCTCGAATAAGTAAGCAGGTACACCTTAGCTTGAGGCCGTATCAGTAACCCATATACTACAGTCAGCTGTCACTCACATAGGCCGATACGATTAAGAATTCTTGACCGCTTTAACTTAAGTATTCCAGCCGGATTAAGAAATCGAGATGATGATTACTAAACTCAAAACACTTAAGAAAGGGTACATGATTAAGTATTCGAACATGATTAAGAAACCGAGTACGATTAAGAAACCGAGTACGATTAAGAAACCGAAACCCAACACGATCAAGAATTCGAAGACGATCAAGTATTCACGCATGATTAAGAATTCGAACTCGATTGAGATGGGCCTGGTCAGGTTGATGAGTGAACTACTTTGCACGAAGGTATCAGTTCGTGCTTACCAAACCGCCATCGCCCCTGCAACCTCCAACCACCTGCGAAACCGCATGAGGACCGCCTGCAACACCGAATGTCAGGTCTAAATATCATGTCTAGGTTTAGGGCGGCGTACCCTGAACATGAGTGCGATGGGCAATGCCCATCACGCGCGTGCCACTCAGGCATGTATTCGATGGGCGCGCGCCCTGGAGTGGAGGTGCGGCGGCAGGGTTGCGGGGCATGGGCGAAGTGGGAAGAGGAAACAGGAGGTTGACGCGCTCGCGCTCGCACTCGCGCTCTCTCAACCGGACTTTCCCGGACCCTCACGTGCCGCTCGGCCTCGGCGGACCTCGGTCTAGCCCCGCTCGGCCTCGGCGGACTTCGGTCTAGCGCCTCTCGTCTAGTCTTACAGTCGTACGCTGAATCCTTGCATTCGTGAAGCTGCCGCAATGAATCCGGAATGTGGTAGCTGGGTTCTTATGCCCGAGCTCATACCATTCGCGTCGTACTGCTGCCTGCGCCGCCATGCTTCCGGATCTTTCCCCGGACGCTGACCTTCGCCTACCTGATGGACTACTTGACGGTAAGGAGTCAATAGGCTCATTTCGCAATGCCAATGCATTCCTTCTGCATATGTTACTCGTCCGGCCATTGGAGAAGACTCGGAGTTACAATCGTTTTACTTAGTACATTAGCGTCGAAGGGAAGCGTGGCGTGCAGGCGCGCGTGCGTCATAGCGCGTTCACACACTCCGGTCGCGCCTGCTTTTAAGCATCGAAGTGCTCCCATACTCTCAGATTAGTTGCTTATCACTTAGACTTCTTGTACTCCCAACAAAGGTCTTGCTATTTCTAGGCAGTACCGCATGTACCGTATACAGCCATGATCAGCGTCAGAGTTTGACGCGCTTTGCGTTAGCCCCCTTCTTGTCCTTCTCCGCCATATCGCTTGTATCTTGTGTCTCGCTCGACGCCGAGACCCTCTTCCTCTTCTCCTTCTGACCGCCTGGCCCTGCGGCTGACTCCTTCTTGCTCGACCCTGCCTTCTCGCTCGGCTCCACTGGCCCGCCCCACCCCATCGTTCTCTTCACCGTCGCCGAAACCACTCCGTTCGCCTCCATGTACGCCAACGCCTTGGACTTTGTTCTGGTTGATGCCACGATCAGAGCGCGCCTCAAAGTAGTACGTCGTATTTGCTTACCGCTCTCTACCGGAACCCTTCTGACGTTCTCCCTCCCCGCCCTCCATTCCATTAGTACTCTCTCCCTGCGTCGCGGACGGACGTGCGCGAACCTGCTCTGTGCAGACCCGCAGCACTTGAGCCATGTCAGCCGCCGCCATCTCCCAGTCCAAGACGGATGTCCCGTCGCGCAATGACTCCATATTGTCCGCCCACAGAAGCAACCCGATCACCAGCGTGCGGGCGCCCCACTTACCCCCCCTCATCCGATTCCCCCAGTCCATTGCGCTATCGGCTGGACGCACAATCTCGTTCCCCTCGCGACGTTCAGCGGGCTGCAGCGCCACCCACTGCTGCGACCATGCCGCGCCAAAGTTCCAATCGAGACCATCACCAGCAGCGCCGTCACCGCCTGTACATACGCCCACCCACGACAACTTCTGCGCAGACATGGCCCAAGCACGCAGGTACCGAGGGCGTACCGTGACTTCTTCACCATGCATATCCAGTTCTGCCCATCCCTCACACGCTCGGGCCGCGGCAGGCTACGCGAGCGATCAGATTCTGGCAGGCGCTGTGCTCATGCAGTCAAGCTTACCGGACTGGCACCCTCAAATTCAAGGTATGCGTGCAATAGCGCGTATACGATCGACTTGCTGACGCTCCAATCAGCGCATCTGAGCCCTACCTCCTGCAAGAACTTTCCTGCGTTGGAAACGCGGCCTCGCGTCCCGTACACGCCTTGCGCGGCGACGACGTAGGTCAGCTGCTTTACCTCCTCGAGCACCATGTTCGCCACATCCGTCTCACACGGCATTTCAGTACGGGCCATACCTCCCAAAGCAGGGTCGCTCACCGTTTTGCGCGTTGGAATCGGCGCAATCATTACCGGATTCCAGCCCGCAAAAATCGGCTCGAAGTTCGGCTGTCAATATCCGCTCAGGTGCGCGCTCTCGATGCGTATGGAAGCCATACTCACCGCATCCTGCACAGAAGCATTGCCAGGCGTTGAAGAAGTCGGGCGTATGTCCGTGCCCTCAGGCTAGACGCGTAAGTCAGCTACATGAGACGCTTCTTAGCTGATGTCCGAAAACCTCACCACATCCGCTTTCCCAGACGTCGTCACCGTTCGTTCGTCCGTATTGGTCGGACTCGTGCCCTTGCCTCCCGAGCCCGCGCGGCCCATTCCAGCTCCAGGATCCTCGCTCTCTTCTTCACTCATTACCCGGTTGATCACCTTCTTCCGCGGCCGTGGACGCTTGGGCACCACCTCCTTAGCACCTTTCCTTGGATCCTCTGTATCGCTGTCAGCGTCCCAAACACCCAGGCCGCTATCACCATCGTTGGACGCCACACCCTCCGCACCGTAGTCCTGGTCGCCGAACTTTCCATCACGGTCTCTGCGCTTGGTGCTCCCACGCTCATTGAACATCGTCCTCTTTCCGCCCAAGCTCAGGTCTTCAGAGTCGTCCTCACTGCCCCCGCCATTGCGCTCTCCGCCGGCCTCCGCTGTCTTCCTCCTGCGCTGCCCCGTATCCCCGATCTTCCCGCCACCGAGCGCTCCTGCCGTCGCCGCCGGCGTCTTGCTGCGCTTGTTGCTCTCACGCTCATTGCCCATTCTCCTCTTGCCGACCAGGTCTTCAGCGTCGTCCTCGCTGTCCCAATCATCGCCGTCTCCGCCGTCATCCGCCGTCATCCTCCTGCGCCGCGGGGTATCCCCAACCCTCTCGCCGCCGAATGCTCCTGCCGTCACCGACGCCTTCCGCGGACCACGCTGCTGTCTCTCGTCGCTCTCCCCGCCAACGCGTGCTTCTGCCGGCGTCCGTCCGTAATGCCGACGTCTCCTTTCCCTCTCGCTGCCGCCGAGTGCGTCCATGATCCCGTGGCCCTTCTTCGCCGCCAGTTTCGTCTGCCACTTCAGTAATTCCTCCACTGCATCCTCGGGCTCGATGTCGTCATTCGTGAAGTTCGCGTCTAGCGCCCATCGTCAGCTCATCCTTACTATGGTCAATGACACGGCAGACGTACCGAACACCTTCTTCCCGAACGCCCTGAAGCGCTCCGCCACGGTTGCGAACATATCGACGTCCACCTCGCTATAGCTAAGACCGTTACGCCCTAGATGAGCGGGGATCGAGGACCACTCATACCTGTACCGTGTCAGTGCCCGTCGCGCTTTGGAAGACCGTCACGCTCACTTATTAACTTCAACTTCAGGGATACCGTTTTCCGTGGTGGGCGAAGCCACCATCAGCAGTACGACGCCCTTCGTACCCTCCGCCATGATATCAACGAAGCGCTCGGCAAAGACTTTGAAGTCGCGCAAGAAGCTGACGGACGTGAGCGTCCTATGCGTCTCCGTGTGCGGGATGTACTTACTTGTAGCACTCCTCAGGCGTCCGACTCGAGAGGTTCAGAGTCTTGTCAAAGTCCACTTGAGCCGCCTGCTGCAACTCCTCCACTTTCTCCTCCAACTCCGCCTTCAGGTCGCCGTCGAGGGTCTCCAACTTGTCAAGCAAGAACTGGCGCCTGGTGTTCATCAGCAGAGGGCGCTTGTCATCTGCACCTCGAGGACGACTGCGCTCGGCCTCCCATCTAGCCTTCAACTCGTCCGTCCACTCCGGCTGCCAGAAGTTGTTCGCCAGGACTTGATGCGGAAAGATCTTGCTCTTCTCGACCCGAAGCGCCTTCAATATGTCCGTGAGCGTCTTCGCCGCCTCGTTCTTCGCCGTCTCTTCAGTCTCCGACTCGTCGCTCCTGTTCTCGTCCTTGACCTTCGCCTTCGCCTTTCCTTTCGACTTCGACTTCGTCTGCGCCGCGCTCGACTGGCCTGTCGGGTTGTGCCAGCGGACAAGCGTCCTGTTTACAGCCTTACCTAGGTTAGTACTCGTACGCCTGCGTCCGAAGCGCCGTGCATCACTCACCAACCGCAACTTCTTCTTCAGCGCCGCCTGCTGCTCCTCGCTAATCCTCGAAAGGTCGTCCGCGCAGACAACATCCTTCTTGGGTTCCAACTCGTCGACGGGCAGCTTGCGGAAAGGCTCCAAGAGACCATACTTCGCCATCATGTAATTGGCCCCTTTCGTTATGGCCTTGGTCTTCAGCTTCTTCTTGTTGCCCGCATCGGTCCAGTCTCGGCCTACGTGGGCAATCAAGCTGACGAACTGCTTGCCGGAGATGAACGCCGGTTGTCCAGGACCTCGTACTTCTTCGATATCCGACTCTTCGTCGCTCGAGCGGACCAGGTCAGCCATGTTCAGAAGCAGAGGAGATAGTAGCGGGCGCGGGTGACAGGCAAGGCGAGGGAGCGCGCGGGGGACCGAGGCGCAAGCGCCCGTAATCTTATTCACCCGTGCGCTTCGACCGCACATCGGCATACTTTCTTATCTGACGCATTGCCAGACAGGTACACATGTCGATCTCCACAGCGCCTCAGTCTCACCCTACCCCTCCCCCGATTCAACTTTCCTCACTGCTGCATCTTTGGAGATGTACACTGTAGTTTGTGCTCCATTGTTTCCGTCTCATCGTACGCTCACAGCGTCTCTCAGTTTCCCTGTCCCTCCTAGCGGCCTGTGGTGTACGGCCCGATGTCGGGATACACATGCGGTGCGCTCCCCTCGATCGACGCCGATCATCTCACCAAACCCCCCTCAGCATCCAGATCACCCTCAGCAACCGTCCCATCGAGCTATACGCTCGCTTTCCCGTTGCGCGGTCAAGACAAGGCACCCTCACTCTCACACTTGCATCTACCAGAGCTCTTCTGCACCGCAAACGTCCTGCCGAGCGCGTTGGTGCACCGAGGCCAGCGTCACTCCGCCCGCTCGTCACCAGGGCGGGGTCGGGATCCTTGTCCCTACCGGAATTTCGGCATCATCCCGACATCGCGATCAGGCGGTTAGGCGCGTTCTGTTCTAGCGCATCGGACGTGGACTCTCAAATTCATAGTCTGCGTAGACACAGTTCTCAATCTCGCGCATCTGCCATCCTGTTGTATGTATACGCTCACTCACAATTCTTTTCTCTCGTGCTGTATCGTCAGATCTCCCTTCCAAGCAACGTTCTGGCGGCGGCGAGCCCGCGCCCGGAAGCAAATGTCTCGTATCTCTAATGTGGACCGCGGAGTCCAGCCCCTGGGGACGAGGCACTGCAAGGTAAAGTCTAATTAACTATTCACGCCAGCTTTTCGATGAGCTCCGCTGGTTCGAACCACCCAACGGCGTCCCGAAAGCCCGTCTGCCGAATCCTGACGCAAGAGATGAGCGCTTCAGCGTTAGAAGCACGAAGAGCGCTCACCTTCGGCCCACTGCAATGAATGCGCCGCAATGCCCCACGGCTTCGAGCTCCATAGCGCTCATATCCAGCATGGCGCCCTCCTGCAGCAGTATGGCAACGCGCCTGCGCAGCGTCAAGAAATCATCAGTCCCGCTGTATCCATCCCGCAAGGTGTCTCGCGCGCGATTTGTATACGCCTCGATTTTCCTGTCGATCCATTCCCTGTAATACGGTTTGGCTACACGGCAGGGATTATACGGCCCCCCCCTGAAGTGCTCTACCGCGCGCAAGTGGAGGCGCGCACATCTCGCCCAGAATGCCGTTTCGCCCGCCTCCATCTCCTCCGTCCGTTCTGGATCTGCAGTCGTACGCCGTGCTACAACGGGGAGGTTGAAAGAGCTATAGATTGCCATGAGAGGAATATCCGGCGGCTTCTGAATGAACTGACGTACTCTTCGTTGCCGTGAACTATTCGCCGCGCCCGATTAAGAGCTGCTTCGGCGTAGCTGACCTTTCGACCGCCGCGTCCGACACTCTTCTTCTTTTTCGGACGGCCCGATGTCATCATCTCTCGCGCAGCGTCGTCTTCACGAGTGAGATGCGTTGTGCGCGCCAACTGCGCTCTGAGTGCAGGTCAGGACTGCCGGGTCGCACATCCGCGTCTGAACTCACAAGATTGGCCGCTTTGTCCGCGCCATCTAGAGCGTTAGAGCCTTCTTGGTTGAACCCCGAGAAGGTTGTCTGAAGAACGAAAGAGGGAATGATATGCGTGAGGGAAGAGAGCGTCACAGTGGAGAGCTCGAAGGTCGCACAGCTTCTCACGCGATTCGGGTTCAGGTTCGACGCAGCGAGCACTTTCGCAATGTCAGGCCATGTATCTCGAGGATCAAGCCATGAATGCGCCTCAAACTTATTGGACAGGTAGAAATACTCAGCCCCCTCCAGGTTTCCCAAATGCATCGAGCATATTAGTTCTAGAAGGTCATACAGCGCTCTTTCAGTGGTATGCAGCCCCAGCAACAAGTAGTTCGGCGCGTCGCGTCGGACATATGACCTCCGAATCGAGGCAGCGTCTTTCTGCTACTCCTGTTCGCATCTTCCACGGGTCCAATCACAGGTATGAAACCATTTTGGTATCTTTGGGAGTGCTTTCGATGAAGCTATACGTAGTACTAGAGGGGGAACGCTGATAGCTGCTTTTCGGCCAGATGAAGCCGACTAGAATCCGCGGCCGACGCGTTCACACGCTATATCCCGCTATCTATTCAACAACGCCGTCGTTCGACATTCATCCGTCTCCTCCCGCTCAACTCAAGATGGCCCGCCGCGACCCTTTCTTCGAAGCAGGCGGACGCGCCGAGTTCCTCGATACCCAAGTAGATGTCTACCAGCGCATGAACCGCATGAGCTCGAGGCAGCGTCGTATAGCGGAATACGGCATCTTCGCTCGTTACCTTGAACACTGGCCAGAAGACGCCAATCGCGCCCGCGAGTACGCGAAGAACATCAAGGGGACCGCCGTGCTGTCAGAGGTCAACCCCCTACTCAACGTATGGGACACACTGTCACACACCCCACTGTCATCTAACCTTGTTTTCTTCATAGCTCATCCAGAACTGGCTGTACGCGCGTCGTCGGTACCGGCTCAGGTGCTAAGCGATCTCTGTCGGTCAACCCATGGGCCTGCTCCTCGCGCACGGCCGCATTACGTCTCCACACTCTTGTTGTGTTATAAGATCTTGTATTCCATACATGCTATACACAGTGCGAACCAGTGTTCAGTCGTCGCGTACGATTACAGCCTCTGCCAGCATCCCGTTCGTAGCCCATGCCCTGACCTCTGCCTCCTCCTCCCGGTAGTCCCTCAACGCGCAACGCCATGGTAACAGCTCTTCTTCGTCCAAACGCCTTCGCGCCATGAGAGCCTGTGCCACGTGCAATATGCCTGCTCCTGCGCCAAATGCGTTCCCCACAACTTGAGCGCGACGCGTGCGCGCGTTTCGGCGCAGCTCAGTGAGCATCACACAAGCGCGATGTATGCCACGCCTGGCCCACCGCAAGCGGTTTACCCCAAACCATTCCCGGTTATGCTGCGCTCCAACCTCCTCCAAGTCCCGCAGAGTCTCGCACAGGGCGTATAATTCCTCCGGGAACTCCGCGCCGTCTGGTCGGGCGTTTGCAGGCGCCGGCTGTTCGGGCTCCAACCACCACCCTATGCCTTGCTACGTATACGTTCAGCGAGTGAATGTAAGACGTAGCACTAGAGGGCTTACCGGCCGGCAGTCTTCCGGATCAGGAAACGTTAGCCGCATCCCAATCTCCCGCAAGTGCCTGTCGACATGCGACCACGCCAGAGCGTCCAAGTAGCGCAAAAAGCGCCAAGGGTTCGTAGTGTCCAGACGGAAGTCCCCCGTTTCTTCGTCGTGATCCACCATCGTGTCCCAAACGCCCATTGAATCAAGCACGGCCTGCTCGTCCGCTCCAATATTGAATGGCCATAAGGCGTAGCCGCACTGTGGACAGCTCCAGTGACCATGGCTGCCTTCGCGAACAAAAACGTGAGGAGGCGGCTGCTCGAGTATGTCGCACAAGCCGGGCGCCATGACCGAGACGTAGTTCTTGATGTAGGTTTCGCGGAGACCGTACCAATACGACGCTGGGTCTCGATAACAGTCAGGGATGTGTGCATCGCGAGGGATAGGTCCAAGCGGGAGGGGCTCCGGAGGGAGATCGCGCATAAAGCCTGTTGGAGAAGCGGGTAGCTCTGGGTTCATGTCGTCCGTGGTCTCTGAGTGCAAGCTATCACTTGAAGCCATCTGCCCCTCGATGTACTTGCATATCTATCCAAAGTTTTAGTTCAATCTACACAACTAGTGCTCAAACTGCGTACCAGCCAATCCCTGCAATGCTTTTCCGCGTCCTCCACAGGACCCGGTCTACCTCCCAACCCACGCCGCAGACGCAGAAACCTCGCGCTAACGTTGTTCAGCCAAGACATGAGGTCGATGCGGAAGGTGGACGCCGGCAGAAGGATGGGCAGCGCGTATTCTGCGCCCTTGTACGGGAAATTCCGTTCGGCGGCGGCCCGTTCCTGCCGTTCTCTCGATCGCAGGATCACCGAGGATCAGAACAGGGTACAAAGCGCCCCTCTATCACAACGCTGCCAGATTAGCTTAGCACTTTGCGCTCCGGACCTGCAACTGGTCGCTCACATCAGTCGCTTGTCTTCCGCTCTCAGCATCCCAGTCTTTCACCATGGACAATCGTGCTCCCCGCGACGACAACTTTTGGACGGTTCTGGTGAGCGCGCAATCCTTTGCTATGCGATAGATCTAATCACCTCACCTGTTTAGACGTACGAGGCGCTTGCATTTGTCCGGCGAGGTACTGCGTACGGGCTTCCTGACGACCACCAACACTCCGCCGTGCACTGGCCTTCGGACATTGCAGGATATCGCTTCTTGCGCGCGCCCAAACCTGTCGACGGCCGTGTGCTGGTCAACCAAGATGCTCACTTATTCGGCGTCGTCAACCGCAGCCACCGCTTGGCACCATACCTGGTTCATCTTCTTACTCCGCTATATGCGCCACTGGTATCCGGAACGCCATTCGAGCATCTGCAAGCTGATACGTGGCGCTGTCCACAGGATGGGTGCGCGTACTATGAGGACACGGACAACCTGTCCGCCGCAGCCGTACGCGCGATCCGGGACGTACAGCCCACGCCGGCAATCGCATCTTCGTCCCTCATATATGAAGGTATTCGGGCGCGGGCTAACCCAAAGTTTCTGCGTCTGGTCGTCGACATTGTTGGTCTGCGGCACTATCAGGACAGCCACCTCCGCAGCGTCGGGCTCGCGTGCAGAATATATGGACAGGACGTTCGTGGAGATGTGCGTGCCGCTATCTATATCCCTTACGATGTTGTCTGACCGGTATCGTCAGCTTGATTTTCAGTGGGTATACGAAGATTATAAATCAGTGCTCACCTCCGTCACCGGAGAAGGTGCTGCGGCCCGCATGTACGAAGAGCAAGAGCGAGTTCAGCTGCAGCGTCGTATATCCCTCTTAGCCCGCCGGTGGGCTCTCAGCACTCAATCCGCCATTCTGCGCGAGCGCCACCAAGATGCGCTCGCACTGCATAACTGCCTGAGCCAACGGGCGCGCGATGTACACGAAGAGTCCCTCCAAGATGGCCGCGACCTCTGGAAGGAGGCATGCGCGATATATTCTCTGCTCCATGCTGGGATTACAGAACGCGAGACCTTGAACGCGGTCGGAGACAAAGCTTTTGAGCGGGCTCGGGAGACGCTAGACTTCTGGGAGCGGGGGGCCGGACGCCGCAGATTATTGCCGAGGGCTAACGACCCCGAGATGTATCGTGTTGACCAGTAGACTAGCCGACCGAGTAAACTGCCATTACTCAGGGATTTGATGCGCCGATGTTCGCCAGTGAGCACGCCCCGCGCGACGCGCAAGATTCGACCGCTGACTGGACGTAGCTATCATGAGTATATTCGAATAGATCCATGGTAATCCATAGCAATGATGCGAGACATGTGTAGATCGGCTCAGCATCGGCTCAGGGTGGATGAAAGAGTCAACGTCCAGCTCGCGCGTCAGTGTCCAAGCTGCGCATGACGCCCTCCGTGCCCACGCATCCACAAGCGTCCACACGCGCCCACGCGACACGGGTTCACTACAATGCGAGCATCTCTTATTATCTGCGGAGGACTACATTGTCGCACTATCTAAGCGTATCTGTACCACAGTCAAAACACTATTCTATCCCTACAGCTTCGCCGTGAGCGATTCAAAAGCCTGTCCACCGCTGCCATGGGCGCCGTCCACACCGTCAGTCTTCATGCCCTCAATGCGCCCCCAAAATCTCTCGCAGCCCTCTCCGTCTGTTGGGTGATCCTGCGCGTATGGGAGGTTGAAGTACCGGAGGCTGTGAACCTTGTGCGCTGCCAGATGAAAGCGAGGCGGCCAACTGCCGCACGCGATATCGTATGACAGCTGTTTATCAAGGAGTTCTGGCGAGTGCGTCAGAATATAATCAGCTGTAGTGTAGCGTTCGCCCCTAGTATTAATGTCAGCGTATTTCTGACATTGAAAAGGATGTCTCGGCATACGGAGGTAGGGGAATAGCACGCCAGGGACGCCAAGGGCCCAGTGTAGATGATTCGCCTGTCTCCACCCCCACTTCGGACGCTCCCGAGAGCGAATGTGGCGAGGACAACGCTACTTGGCCTGAAACTTCTTCATAACGTCAGCACCGTCGCGCGGTAAGCCAAGTATGCCTCACCCACCCTCGGATCCGGTCGTATTGGAGCCTGTGACGTCTACGTTGTGGCAGGGACATGTACAGTGCTCTGGTGCAAATCGGTCAGTAGTTGACAAGAGGGGCAACGACGACGTCGTCGCTCACCGGCACACGCGCATTCGTACGAAGCTTCAACCGGCTCGAGGTCAGGCATATCCTCCAGGTCGTCTTGTTCAGCGTCAGGCGCGCCGTCCATATCGCGACTAGCCATGAGGTGCAAGATGAGGGGAGGCGATAATCCACGAAATGCGCCGTTTAAGTATATACGACGCGGAAACGACCGGGGGCCGCTCTGAAAGGCACACTGTAAGTATAACTGTGCAACAACTCTAGAGACCCGGCCAATAGGCGCGCCACGACGCCAAGGTACGCACATCTGAAGCCTGGAAGAACTCTGATGCAGATAGCTCAATCGATCAATCTCCGACGCGACAGGCTAATGCCTTCCGGCTCCGGACAGGCGTCCCGCATGGTATACTGGCGAGAGGGCGGGTGTCAACTCTGTCGCTTGACGTTGAAGGTCCTGTATAGTCTCGTACTGTATCCGTGTGCTCGAGGAGGCGGCTCCTGTCGGGTGACGCGTCAGCTTCTATATCCGATGACGAGCGCAAGTCAAATGCGTTGCGCGCGGGACTGTCAATCGAGATAGGCTTGCCTCGGGGCAAGACGACGGCCCGCCAGT
The DNA here is from genome assembly GCA_900536885.1 of Peniophora sp. CBMAI 1063. Lineage (NCBI taxonomy): Eukaryota > Fungi > Basidiomycota > Agaricomycetes > Russulales > Peniophoraceae > Peniophora > Peniophora sp. CBMAI 1063. The sequence goes on from UWZB01000045.1 coordinate 33,150, forward strand.
TCGGATGCGTAACATCGGATCCACCCGATTCGTGATGATGCCAGTGAGATTGATGATCGGCATCCACTGTGTGCTTTGCTGAGCCACGGCGGCGAGCCTAAAAGCTTAAACAAAGAGAGGCCAGATCGCATGTGTGGCGCCAGTGGTCCCTATATCCCGCTCCTATTCATTTCATACGATGGGAGACAGCGGGCAGAGAAGATTTTTGTAGAATTGCGTCTTGTCGTACCAGAATATGAGGTGCTGCCATGTTGAGGGAGAAGTCGCCAGTGGAGCGTTGCGGCCAGGAGTGTGTAAAGACGCGGTCAGAGTCAACAGCAAGACGCGACTGAAGCGACCCGCGTAACTGACGCTTCTTCGTTCCACTTGCACTCCACGGCCACTCGCGCACCCTTGCGCCCTTGACTCTCATGTTCGGGGAGGGGGCTGACTATTAGATTGTATTGGCCCACTGAGTTTCTTGTATAACTAGAACAGTGTGCCGCTATTTCGGTGAACATTTTACACGGCCGTTCTTCTGGTTAACCAGACCTGGTTCGAACCAGAAACAATCGCCGACCCCGTACTCTTTTCTGACACTCGTCTTTACCCAGGTTCAGGATCCAGTGGCGTGTCAAGTCTAGAAGCTTCAGCGAGTAGGATGATACATGGCTCTTAGGTGCGCCTGATTCGTTCTGTTATCCTCTGCCTCACTGACGTCGGAGATAACAGTTACATTCCTTTGTCCTAGTCACCTGTAAACGCCATCTAGTCTTCGAATACCATTTTCTGTCTCTGACACCCTTCATACAATGGGAACACACGACACGAGCATCTAACCGTCTCACATCATGCGCGATGGACTATCAACTATGGGAGAGCATGTAGAGTAGGGTCGTTCGGGCGTCTCTGAAGCCTGGCTCTGCCACCGCCCGCGTTCCAGTACTCCATCGTATCTCCAGCCTCCGCCAAAAGCCGTTCCTGTTCGGCCAATCTACCAGCTCCGCGTACCGCCGCCTCATACATCACACGATGGACATCTTTGGCCTGACGCCACAGAGATTGGCCACGGGGATCGCTGAGACGTATCTCCCTCAGACCGGCAGACTGTGCCGACTCGTGCGCACGCTTGTGGGCACCGTCGCGGTCATCGCGCGCCGTGACGTATGCGGCATTCTCGGCCCGCACAGCCCAGCGTCGGGCGAGAATGGAGATCGACGCCTGCACGTCCAAGCGCTGCGACTCCTCGTAGGCCCTCGCTGCGATTCCAACCGCCGTCCGTGAAGTCAAGACCGTGCCGATGTCCACTTGCTGCCACTCGTAATTGAGCTACAATTCATCAACACTGGCTTGTATATGGGCGCGAGAGTGGCTTACCCTATGAGCTCTGTCTTGACCGTACACAACGCACCTCAACCCAGCCTCTCGCCCGAGATGAGCTGCCTCCAGATGCTCCAACGCAACTAGGTCAACGACAAGCTCTGCATACGCAGGGTTAGCGACCGTAAGGTTGCCATGCGGGCCGGTCTCGATCCGCAAGGGGTCCAGATGCGCAGCGAGGTCGCCGAGAGCGCCCGGGATGTATGCGCGCACGACTGCTACTGCGTGGGGGCTCAGACCTCCGAGGCTGACATAGTGTTCGCAATCCGGATGGGGACACAGCCAGATGCCGTGAGCAAGCGAGGTGTGGGGCGGTCCATCCAGGATGCGCTCGTACTCCGGCCGTAGTAGCTCGCGAAGATAAGGTGCAATGCCAGCCGCGCTACTACCCACGACGCGCCGCAAATGGCTGTCCCTGTTTGCTAGATGTCGGGGAGGGCCGTTTCGTGGAGGGGCGGGATCATTAGGAAGGTCCTGCAACCCATCCGGGTACTGGAGAGGGTGCGCCAAGGAGTCGTCGGGATGCGGAGTGCGCTTGCGCGACTGGCGCATGTGGGTAAGAGCCGTGTACGTCTGTAACAGGTCGTGAGTACTCAGCAAGTGTATTGAACTGTGTTTCAATGACGCACCACATTCACCCAGAAACTTTCGTCGAGTGGAACAAGCTCGTCGCGCAATGCTGGCTGCTCGGCCAAGGCGCCAGCGAACACGTCCTCACTTATGAGAGAGAGGTGACCCCAAGAGTTGTCCATGAGAATCGGGGGATTCGTGGCTAGTGTGGAGAAGAGATGGGCAGTGATGAGGAGGGCGTGAAGGAAGGAACGCGTCCAGATTGCGGGTGGCGCGTCGGCGCGCGGGCCGGGCGACAGGATCTTCAGGCGGACGCCGTTCCCCAACTCGCGCCTTCTCTTCCACTCCATCCCTGCGCTACTTACCAATGTCATCGTGGCTCCAAACTGCAACACCCGAAGCTCGCCGTGCGCTGTACGGGTACCAACCGGCCCATGGTGGACTTGATGAGGGGGAGAGTAGGCGGCACTTCATGGTGCGCTCTGACCACCTGTCTCCTTTCCCCAAGTGTAACTTATGACCCTTAGGCGGCCAACTACATCGATGCTCAGATGGCGTCGAGCGACAGTCTGCATACTCGCGATGATTTCACTCGCGACGAGAACCCTGAACTGCCAGAGAGTCGACCTGGGTCCCCCGCTCGCGCCGATCCGCCTGAAGCTCTTCCCCTTGGAACTATACCTCGCGACACACACTGGCCTCACTGGATGAGAGAGGACGACACGCGTCACTATGATCGCGACTACGATATCAGGATGCACGTCACGGACTTCCTTCCTGAGCTGGGCGATCTTCTGGACCAGGCGAGGCCAAATGAGTACGTCGGTGAAGCACAAGACGCTGTTTGGAGATGTCCGACGTGCGAGTACACTTTCTGTCCATACGATCTGAACCGTGAGGCCGTGCAGGCCGCGCGCGAACTGGGGCCGGATGGGGTGGTGCGCGAGGATGCGGAGACCGGAGTAGCATCTCTCGACGCCTCCAATCCTCGCCGTTTTCTGAGATACATGGACTCTCTGGCGTGGAAACACCTGGCAGGCCACTTGCGCGGCATCGGCATTAGGCTGACATGGCCAAACGCTCATACGTCTTACCGGGTGCGTGCTCGCATGGGTTGTAAGTGCCACACGCTCACTACAATTGATGCCAGGAGCCTGTCGCTTGGTGGCTGGAACACGAACAGCCGTCGCCAGCGGAGGGTCCATTCTTACACGCGCTTCACACGATGTGTCTCAGACTGGAACACAGCGAGAGGGTTGACAGCGATAGGCTACGTGAGTGGATCCTCATCAAAACGCTGCGCTCTGCGAGGAGGGGTCAACATCGCGCGCGCGTCAACATCACCCGCCTACGCCGCGAGGCTCGTGCGCGGCGTGCGAAGCTTGTGGCACGAATGTTCGCAGCTGGCGCAAACGTGGTAACGGTAGCTCGGGGTCTGATGCGGCGTCGTGAAAAAGATGAGGAGTACTTGCTGCCGTGGCGTTTGGAGCTCAACAGACAGACCAAAATATTGCGGGAGGGTCAGGCGCGCGCGAGCCCTAATGTTCTTGCGCAATCTCGTATCGCGCCTCGCGGGTTCTGAATAAGCATCACATGTATTTCTATTACTCTTATCGAACAATGACGACATGGCTTCGCGAACAAGGACAGTATGATATTGTGGTAAGGCTGTAAACAGGAATAGATAGCTTTCGGCCGAAACTCCGCGCATCCCGGCGCCCCTCGGGCATAGCTCAAAGTTCGATATCAGTGCCCTGCAGGACTGGAACTGTGCACGCGGATCTCGATCAATGCATTGAACCGCTCGGAAGAACACCGCGCTTACGGGTATCAGGGAACGCATACTCTTTGTTGCCGGAGATGCTGCTGTGTAGGTCCGTGACTGACGTACGCGCGATAACAATTCCCGGCAGACGGCGGTGAAGGACGATATCGCCTAGAACCACCACTTTCCATACAGCGCTACCCCTACGTTTCTTAGACGCGGCAAGTATCTTAACCTTGTCAGAAGTCTTGGTCTCGTGCTGATCCCACAGATCCAGATACTCGGACAGCTCGATAGACGCTTGACCCCGCGGCCAAGGAAGCCAGATAGGCTCGGGGATGTCCCCATTCTGGTAGATACCGTTGAGCTACAGCGTACGCGTAGAACATACTCGAAGTCTCACCTGCTTGTAATACCATACGCACTGAAAGCCCTGGGAGTCAAAGCCGTCGTCGCGAGCGGCGGAACCTTGACCAGCGCCCGCGGCGCCGTCCGTAATGTTGAAAGACATTGCGCGAGAGGAATCCACGGATATAGGAGCGTCGGAAGAGCCGCGAGGGAGCGTGTCTGGCGAGTTGAGGGGACGACGCGCAGGTGTAGCCGCTTTAGGGTTATGGTAGGATGCAGGAGAGTTGACCGAACGGCGTGTAGGGGTGGCCGTCTTGGAGGTACGGCTCGTAGTGGATGTGAGAGAGTTCTGTAAGACGGACGTGGTGTCAGCGAAGGGCATGGCTGACTTCTACCAAATGTTAGCACATGAGAGAGAGAACGTGATGAATAACAGCGTTACCTTCTTGCCCTTTTGCTGCCGGGGCTTGCGAGCAGGCTTCTTGGGGCCTACCACCTGCGGTTCGTCGATATCGAGCCTAAGGCCGTCGCGGTAAAGGATCAAGGCGCGGCGAGTTTCTAAAGTGAGCTCATCCGATACAAAGCGAACACCCTTGCCCTTCCCCCAGTTGTCGAGGTTGTGTTCAATGTCGCACTGCAAGACTGTGCTCAATGAATGACTCGGACGTATCACCAAAGCCATACTTACCTTCACGTAACGACGCCCAAGGTTGGAGTCGCACGTCAGATATTGGAGGTGTACGTCTTTGAGGAAGTGCCCGTGCAGAGCGCACGAAGCACGCCAAGTGGATAGCGAATCGCGGTCGATGGGTTTGGCGGCGCGCAGAACCTCAGCATGCAGCTCGGGCTGCGAGGGCTTCGCCTTCGGCGCTCGGGGCATGACAGAAGCACGAAGAGCCTGCGCCTCCCTCTGAGCCGAAATCGTATCAGATACTTATGGCGCAATCAGTAGGCAGACTAGCTCATCATCGAGAGAGCGATCCTGAAGATCGATATACCATCAGAAAGCTGCGTGCGAGCTAAGTTGACACCAGGGGCCGCTGTTGCCCAGATGGTACACTGCGTGATTAGTACGTTACTCCCGGCGCGTGCGTCGGAGAACCCGTTCGGCATCCACGCCACAATCGCGGTACCAGTCATTTGGCGCCTGGCCCGCGGATGGCAGCGTATGGGCCAATACCGAAGTCTGTGCTCTTATTTCGCAAAAAGTACCCACACTATACACAGTATGTATGATTCAGACGGCTGCATTAACCTACTACAAGCGTAAGCGTCTGCAGCGACTCCTGCAAGTCGGGGTTGTCAAGCATCGAGCGGATGTTGGCTAACGTTTTGCAAATGCCGGAGTGTCCGGCAGACCAGTCGCTAAGGCACGTCAGTGGGTTGAGGCTGCGCCCTGCCAAATGTACTCACAGGTTCCGACAGTTCTCTCCGCAATAGTATACGCGCTTGCACCTCCCGCAACGTTTGACGCCTAAGCCAGGCGAAGCACGGCACCCATGGCGCCAGCAACGAACGGTGACCTCGACGTTGAGGCTTGCGGGTGAGCGGAGCGCCGCGAGCTGCACCGTTGTCAGATGCGAGTGAGTCGGGGAAACGCGGCCGTCGGCGCGAAGGAGGCCGATCCAGGAGAGCTGCTCCTTAGCCCACCGCATGGGAGGGAGCATCATCTCCACGTTGGTCAGAAGTGCGATCGGGGCTACTGTGGGCGGCAGGACCGGCGGAACGTCGCGCTCCAGACAGGCGTACACGAGGCGCAGAAAGTACACAGAGTCCATGGTCTGTACCGCCTGATAAAAGGCGAAGCTGGTGATATGGGGAAGCATGCTAGGTACGGCGATGATCAGGAATGAACTGCACGCGGGATAATTAATGAGGGCGCTTACGCTTTGACGGAGGCCAATGTGATGCCCAAGGTCACCGTGAACACGGTGATGGACTCATGATGGGCGGCGTACTCGGGGCTCCTCGCGCGTGTAGACAAGAAGTGGCAAACGCGGAGCATGGGCTGCAGATTGCTGCGCGTATCGTCTACGAGATCGACTCCGGGTTCCACGGCTCCAGTCTGAGTAAAGAAAATCATGTGGCGGAGGGAGTATAGCGAATGGAGGGTCGCAACATAGGTCAGGAGAGTCGGGAGGTGCGGCTGTAAATAGTGTTGGCAATGAAAATTGCTGGCTAGTAGAGGGGGTGAGGCGAGCTCACCAGAGGATGCGCAATCATCGCGTTTATAAGCGTGTTGGTCGCGGTGTCCAGAGATTGCGTGTACTGAACCAAAGGGGGAAAGCTAGCCATGGCGGGTAGAGGGGTTCCTTGCTCAATCCAGCCACTAAGGAAGGTTATCGTGGTTTCGAAATCCCCAGCGTGTACCAGGGAGAAACCTTGAAGCATCATGATGATGGCGGGAAAGTTGTCAGTGTCAGGAGCGGGGACACCTCCGGGGGGATCCATGGTGATGGGTGAAAGGAGACGAAAGAGAATCCGCGCGGCATGGGCTTGATTATATAGGCGGGGAAGGACTCGCGCGAGAGAGACAGTCGCCAAAGCGGATTCGGCCGACCATGGTTCGCTGACGGGCACAACAGTAGTAGTATCGAAAGAGCGCGAGTAGACTGCAGTCGACAGTATTGCATTCGACAGTAGCGGGAGGGATACTGGATGCGTCAACGGTGATGGGAGCTAGAAGAGCGAAGCGCGAAGCGCGTAACGCAAAGAGTGGCACCGGTCCGAAGCCGATTATAGAACACGTGCACACCCACGCGCGGGTAAACGGACGCGTTCAACTTGCCTCAGTCCATTGGCAGGAACCCCGGCGTCCCGTTCTCACCTAACTTTTGGTATGTCATGCATGAACTGGCTGTGTAAATGAGCTCATGAAAGCCTTGTATAGCTCCCTTCTTTGGAACCCACACTCTTTTAGCATCTACTCGACTCGGAACATTGAGAACGCACCCTTGGAAAAATAATGGACAAGTGAGTCTCTGAGCCTATTCAATATCGAGAACGCCTCCATATGCTCTCCGTCGTCGATGGCGTTATGACCCTGAGGGGTCTGCGCCCAAGTAGCCCAAAACGAACCGCCTGTACGGAATGTGCTCTCGATTGACGGCGAGCATTGTTCGCCGCCGCGTGCGCGAACAGCGTCTGCTTTGCGCTTCTCTGCTTTGGTATAACGGGTGCTAACAGGACCTGGGCTTGATGTCAGGTCACGCGTCAACGTCTCAAACGTCTGCAAGTACCCGTCCCAGGCGTCCTCAGTGGCGGGAAAGCGGGTATTGCTGGCCCCGACGGCCATACCGACCGACTTCGACTTTGGAGGAGCTCTTCGGATGGCTCACTATGCCAATCGCTCGTGGCAGGACTCCCTTGCTGCGTGTGCAGCTGACCAGACGCCCCCGCACTCTCCTACGAACCTCGCTTCTGCAACGCCGCGGCCGGTGCGCGGCCCCAACACCCCAGTCGGCTTCTGCCCGCCCATGGACCTGGTGGCTTTTGCGAGGGCGCTAGACCTTCGTTTCATGGCTCTCGAGTCTTGCTTGGAGAGCAAGATCCCAACCTGTGTGCTTATGCGCTGCATGGATGCGCCTAACGGCGGCGACGGATTTGACGATGCCGAGGAAGCGCCGTGGGCAATGGCGTTCGACCTCAGCTGCCATCCAGGCGCTACTCCCGCGCCAGCTTTCGCCTCGCCCTTCACTTCATCAGGCGAATCCACCCCCGACGTACTGCCGTCAACAGTGGTGAACGGAACATTCTACCCGGCCGATGACCGACGTCACTGCCATCGGAGTCAGGACGCGTCTGCATCCGCGCCAGCGAACAGCTCGCATGAGCGTGGCTCTGTTGGGCGGGCTTTTGAGGTTGCAGCTGCAGGCGGCCGGGAAAACCCATTCCGCGTCGAAGGCGCGCGGAGGGACAGCTCGGAGAGAAACCGCAGGAGTCGCGATGCTCTCAAGCGCCGGCCTGCGCCCGGGCCCGCCGCCGCTGTCGAAGCAGCTGTAGGAGATGGGGCTGTGACGGGGGCGTTCCGCTCTGCCTACGCGGCCAAGAAGGCAGCACAGAAGGCTCGTCAGCGCGAACGTCGGCGATCTGTATCTCCTCAACAAACCCATGGCGCACCTGGGCAACAGGGAGCTGGAAAGAATACCGAGAAGAACCGAGCCAAGCGCCTGCGGTCCCGTAGCAGCGAGAAGGGCGAGTGCAGAGGCCGAGGCCGTAAGCGACGCCGCAACCCAATGCCAACCCCCTCTGAAGACGATCTTGCACAATCTGCCGTGTGCGTCGACCCTTCTTCGGGCGCAGGTGGTGGTGGCTCGGTGCCTTCTAGCATCCCGCCCGGTTCAAGAAAGAAGACGCGCCGCAACCCTCACCATCACAATAGCTACGCGGACAAGCGCGGGCGCCCTGGCTACCGCGACCTGCATGCTCAGCAGTCTGCGCACAGGCGGCGCGAGGCAAGGGAGCGCTTGCGCATGCAAGGGGGGGTATGGGGCAGCCTGCACGGATCCGACTACGAACGCGCGAAGAAGGCTTGCCGCGTGATCGCGCTGGACCGAGACGGCAACATCGTGCTCTCCCACTGTCGCAACGGCTTCACCGGAAATAAGCATCGCGACGGTCGCAGGGCAGACATTGACGATATGCGCTCTGTGGAGGAGCTGGACGCCGCTGATTTTTGGGGTATAAAATGGGACGGCGAGTACGTAGGCTGTTCCTACTTGTTGCGGGACCAGAATCCTGACTGGCGCTAGCCTCACCTATCTATTCCTTGACGTCCACGACGTTATCATCGTGGCAGCAATTTCGAAACCGGCCGATGATGACGCGCGTCCGGCCGAGGAGCGGTTCAGCGCTCTGCTGGACAGGGTGCGATGCCTATTCGAAGCTGAGCGTATAGCGCACGCCGACGATTTCCAGGGGAAGCACGCCGGTAGCGATCGGGGTCCCTTTCCAGCAGTGAACTTCGGCACGACGATGGGCATGGGCCAATCTGTAAGTGGGCTTGCGTCTGAGCATGCAGGACTGCGCTGACGCCATTGTAGGAGCCGAAGGAGCGTGGTTTCGAGCGCGCCGGTCACGAAGCAATCGCCCGACATATCATGGAAGATGAGGATGTTCAGCGCCTTGCAAAGTTCGGCAGTGGTAGGTTCATCTATTGAAGCCTGTGGTCGGAACTGTGCTAACGCTTTTGGCAGAATGCTTCGCGAAATACTTCCCTCTACCGTACTATCATCTTCGGCGAGCTATGCAGAAGTTGGCCACGCACGACTCACAAATAGCGCCTGTTTTCTCAGGCTCGGTATACCCCGCCGCCTGTGCGAATCTCGGTCCCCGTACGTGCTGCCGATGGCATCACGATATCAACAACTACCCGGGTGTACCGTGCTGGATTCTGGCGCTCGGGGATTATGACCACAGGCTCGGCGGCCATCTAGTCCTACCTCAGCTAGGGATTTACATCGAGTTCCCTCCTGGCGCCTCCGTTCTTCTATCCTCGGCCGGGATCAAGCACGGGAACACCGTAGTCCAAGAGCACGAGACGCGCTATAGCTTTACACAGTATTGCCCAGGGGGTCTCATGCGCTGGGTTGCCTACGGATTCAGACTTGGAAAGGAGCTGTCGGACGCTGAGAAGTTGCGGTTGGAGGAACGTGCTGGCGAAACTTGGAAGCAGCAGCTAGGTCGATTCTCGACCCCGGCAAGCTTAGCCCGCGATCGGCGCTGGGTTCGTCGACAGGAGAAGCGGGAGATTATAGGGCTCTCTTAATGGGCGCTGGGCGCCATAGCTTTGTATTTTACGATTTATGACTAAGCGAATGGAGAAGAGCACGACTGGGGTGTCGAAGTGGTACTAGAGCACTTAGAAAGATTCTTCACGCGCGGGCATCGCGTATGTCACATGACCGCGTCACTCGGCTCCGAATCGCCCGAGCGGAAATGAATTGTAGGCGCTTACCGTTGTGATCTTGCTTCTCTGCTTCGATGGTGTGCGTGTGAGCGACTACATCACATCTGCCTGCTTCATCGTCCATGGATCTCAACGAAGATGGCAAACGTCCACACGGCCTGTCATTTCCGCAAGAGACAGAATCCCCCAGACCTGCGAAGAAAGCGGCCGTTCCAACGCCTAAGACCCCTCGGACTCCCCGAAAAAACAGAGTTCGTACCCTTGGGCGCTCGAAGTCGTCTTCGGAGGCTGTGCTCCCGCCATCGGCTTCTAAAGTCGGCACTCCCCGGCGTACAAGGGGCACGAAAGTGAACTTCGTTGATGCAGCTACCACCTCGCGCGCGCGTGAGCGGAATGAAGCGTCTGGATCTAGTTCCACAACTGTCGCCCCTCCTACTACCCCGACGGCGACGTTTTCACCCGGACATGGCGGCCTGACGTTCTTTGGGCGTGATGTTCAATTCAGGAATACGGGGATCTCTCCTCTGTTCACCCGAAGTACGTGCGCTCCCGTTCGCGGCAGGAATCGAGCGCTGAATAGCCATAGGTCTACGGGAGCATGCTTTGCCTGTGCCACCGCAGGCCGTAGGCTCTAGTCCAACTCCTAACATGCGCGGTCCGTTACGAGTAGCTCCCAGCCGCGGACATAGCCCAACCCCTGATGCATCTACGGGTTGGTCGAGTTTGGACGTGTATACGCCGCAAGATCTCCCGGAGAGCGTGGCGGGGGATGTGTTCAACAAGGGCGTCAAAGCAGTAGCCGCAGTGGTCAAGGGATTTTCGCGCGTGAGTTATATTACGATGAATGGCGTAGGATGTATGCTGAAGAACGGGACAGAAATTCTCCGTCGTGGGCTGGCTTGCCGAGAGGCGAGAGGAGTCGCTACTAGAGATGATGCGTCTAGACGCTACGCCTCCGCAGGACGAGCCTTGCACCCTGTGTCGCATGGCGGGCAAATCAGGCCCTGTGCTCGATGCGGATGGAGACGAGGAAGAGGGTCGCGAAGGAGAGAGGGAGGATGGTGATCAGGACGCGACGGACGAAGAGGTGGAAGCAGCGGAAGTTCGGGGAGGAGTGGCAGCTCCGAGAGGAGACATACAAAGCTGCGGGGGACGGACGGACGGCGGCGCGGATGGCGCGACTGCTTCCGGAGGGCGTCAGTCTCGGGCTGCGTCAGCGCAGACTGGAGCGAGCGTGATGTGCAGGCCAGGCAGGGCCGAGTTTCGCTGTGAGGACTGTCGCTTTGCCGTGCTTTGTCAAACCTGTGTGGCGAGGTCGCATTTCATGACGCCGTTCCATAGGATAGAGGTGAGGGAGACTTTCTACTTTGGTGCACTTATAGGTGATCTTACCCTACGTATAGAAAGTCAACGGACCCTTTTGGGAGCGCGTACAACGCAAGGAAGACATCGGCATCAGCGTGCAACTGGGCCACGACGCCGGCGAGGAATGTTTCATGCCCAAGATCGTCCGTAACTTCTCTGTCATGCATACGAATGGGATCCATCGCATGACGGTGAAGTTCTGTCGCTGTCGTACTGGGGAACACTTGGACGAATACACACAACTACTGCGCGCACGGCTATGGCCAGCGACCATCGACGAGCCGCTCACGGCGACGACATTCGAAGCGATGGACGACTTCTCTAGGCTGTCACTGTTGGGGCGCTTGAGCGCCTACGACTACTACAAAGCTATGCGAGCGTGCACGGATGCAGTGGGATTACTCAACATCTTGGTATGTACCGCGCCCGACGGCTTGCATGCAAACATTAACAGTTATTCAGCCCCTCCTGAAACAGTTCACGCGCGGCGCTCGTCAATTTCAACACATCTTCCTGTTCAAACGGGCGGGTCGGGCGTATGAGGGCGGTATCTACAGCACTCCATCGGGCGCCTGTGCCATTGAGTGCCCAGGTTGCGCGCGAGATGGAGTTAATGTGAAAGACGGATACCGAAGCGAGCCCAATGCGTGCGTACCTCAGTTTGCCTTTGGATAATGTCTGATGGAAGCGCTCGGTGTGTAGCTGGGTGCACGACCGCCACATATGCGTCGACGCGAACTTCCGACTAGCAAATAAGCTCAATGCGTCTACCGACCAGACAGATCCCAGTCTGACGGATGGTAGGGCATACGTCGTCGCCTCCCAGGAGTTCAAGCAGTACTGCGATGAGATGGAAAAGGATACTACGAGGGAGAAGGTGAGCGTCTTCAGGTGCAGTTGCTAACGTGCCGGAAGCTGATGGTTCTCAAGCCGAGCGATTGCTCGCGTTTCGGTGCCATGGAGTTTGCGAATTCAAAGGGTGGACGATACATGAGGAGCACTGGGGTGGCTGGGGTGTTCTGCGCGCGCCACGACATGTTATTACCGCAGGCGATGGGGCAGCTGAAAGTCGGGGAGCGGTATGTGCGCTTCCGATCTGGTGTGGGCGCAAGCTAACAGGCGTCATATAGCTACAGCGTTGTCGACTTCTGCGTAGCGAACGCGCATCGCTACATCAATGTAGAGTGCGTCGTGATCTCATACGACATCGCCTGTCAATGGTCGAAGAACTTGATCAAGCGCATGAAGGCAGTGGATCCCAAGTTCACCACCATGTACGAAGGAGCGCGGAGCGTCTTGTCTAAGACACTCGACTTTGTGGTCCCCAAATTTCACCTCTTTGCGCACAAGGTGAAATGTTGGTTTAGCCGCTTCAACTTGGCGTACCTGCCGTTTGTGGGCCAGACAGACGGCGAGGGTTGCGAGCGATTTTGGGCAGGAGCCAACCCGGCGGTCAACAGTGTGCGGGAGATGGGTCCGGGCTCGGTGCGCGACCATTTCGACAGTATGTGGGATTCGTGGAATTTCCGGAAGGTCTGCGAGATGGGTACGTTTTGATTACGCTCGAGGGCGATCCGTCGGGTCTCTGAAAAAGCGCTCTAGGAGCGGCAACTCTGAAGAAGCTCACGCACGCCTTGGAGCAGGCCGAATCTCAAGCTGCAGAGTACAACGCTCTGCGGGCAGTGTTGCGAGCGGAGGATGCGAAGAGGGTGGATGCCAGGGAAAGGGCTGCCGAGCGGTGGGAAGCTGCGGGTCGGGTCGAGAAGGACTGCCCTTATCAGATTAAAGCGCCGGGTATGCTACTTAACTTGCGTTGATGGTGCCACTGGCTGATCGTACCGGGCAGACGTTTCGCTCTCGCAACTGAAGCGGGCCGTTGCGCAAGAGGATGCGCGCAAGGTGGCGCCCGTTGCTCCGCCAGACACACGCGCGAGCGAGCTTGCTGATGGCGAACCGGCGTCGGCAGAGGGGTGCGAGTGCGAGGGTAGCAGCTGCGATTGTAAGGATTCGGCTACGTGCAGCGAGCGTGACTGCCACGATGTCACAGGCGAGGAGACGGTGCAGAGTGGTGTTGGGAGCCTGGCGGAGCTAACGTCGCAATCGGCCAACAGCTTCGACGAGGTAGCCGCCGGGGAAATGTTGCGCTGGTTGCTAGTAGGGGTGAATATCGAGGACACTAGGTGCGTAGCTTCTGCGACAGTCGGGGAAGCTGGATACTTAGTGTTTGCTTCAGACGGCGACTCGCCGCGCATCTACCGGATGACGATGGCGCCGTCAGCACGGTCCTTGCGGGGGAGGAGACCCTGTTGGAATCACTCCAACAGTTTCGCAGGGAGCAGGAGCGCTTCATGCCGGAGACATTCCACAACCTCACGCCCGAGGAGCGAACGCCCGAGCTAGGCAAAGTCCACAGCGTCGCGCTACACTTGCCTTCCCAGCTCGGCAAGAAGGATGCCCCTGCTCCCAAGCCGGTCGCTGAGATGGAGGCCCGCGTGCGACTCGCTAATATGCATGGCGCGCTCGAGGAGCTCAAGCGCTTCCTTCACCTGCGCGTACAGTTCAACAAGTTCAAGATCCGACAAATCACCGGCCAACATATGAATACCACTGCGCGCGCGGCCCAGGAGACGACGGAAAAGCGGATTACTGGGGCTGCTGCGAAGTATAGACGTCATCGCGAGGCCTACCTAGCGTTGGTTGGACCGGATCCGAAAGGGTGGGAGGTGAAGTGGAAGGTGCTGCTACCGAGCGACTGCGTCGGCCTGGGCGATGCTGCAATCAAAGCGTTGGAGTCGATGGAACGCGGGGTGGCGGCAAAGGCGTTGCGAGATCACAGCAAGGGTACACGGAAGAAGCTTGGGGAGGTGAAGGGGAAGAAGAAGAGCTCCGGAACGAGCACCGCGCACGTCTCTTGGATCTGGTATAACGCCGGCGATCTCGGCGAGGGGCTCGAACTCACGGAAGGTACGCCTGACGATCTACTCTACGCACCATTTCTCTAGTTTACTGATATTCGTCGGTTAGATCTTTTAGTCGAGCTGCTCAAAGCGCGCGCGCGAGCACAGAGGTGGATTGAACAAGTTATACGCTTACTGGCGGAGTCCGATCGCTTGATCGAGACGGATTTACACGACGCCAAGATGTGGGAGGACCGGGCAGAGAAATGGGCGCAGGTGAAAGCAGAGGACTTCAACATGCGACGGCCAGCGGAGGAGGCGGGCAAGCCGGATGCGCCTTTGGACCGGCTAAGTATCTACGACGGTGATCAAGTCCTGATGGCGGGGCTGCGTGCGTACGCTTACAAGCAAGCTCACTACCGTCGGCTGCGTGCCAAGGCGAATATGGCCCTTCGGGAGACGAAGCGTAGGGTGGCGGAAAGATTTCTGAAGAAGTACGGCGTCGATGGGCTGCTACTGAATCGCGAGCCAGACCCGCCGCTAGATACCGACTCTGAGCCACCGTCAGATGGCGAGCCCGACGTTTGACTCACTGTGTAGTTTACCATTGGCTCCCTACTGTATTAGTTAAAGCCGCATATCTATATATAACTATAGTCATTTAGGGACAGGACACTCCTGCTACATTCGGGTATGACGTCGTGCCGTGAGGGGCTGTCAACGAAGTGTGACATAACGTCACGGGTGCATGGCCGACCCGCGTTCGCGTCCACCTCTGTCCGCCTCAACCATGGCTTTCGATACGATGATATCTGCCTTCTTGTGCGTGTTTGCTCCGTCGTACCTATAATGACAATGACTCACCAGCTCTGCTAATAGAGCTTGAGTGCTACACGCTCTTCTATGGAGCTCATATCGAACACTTGCTGTTACCTGAAGGGGTTTTCCGGGTCCCATGGTGCGTGGCAGAATCTACGCGCGAGATACGATCCGGCTCACACCAACTGTAGTACATCATGGTCGGGGATTGGTCTCGATTTGAAAGTGCCCGTTCTACGCTCGCGGTCCGACGGTGCGAGGATGCTCACCTTGCCGGGTGGATGGTATACTCCGTCATGTCTTGCTATGATTCGTGTCGTTGTTCGAGTCCCTGGTACTGTACCTAGCATCAGGGACAGGATCTACAATCTTGCAGTGCAGGCTCAATGGTCGTGGGCGCTGGTCCGCGTACGGGTTGCTCTCTGGTTTTACTGCTTGACCTCTTATTCGATCTCCCACCTGGAATTCTTATTCAACGCGTCATTTGATTACTTATTCGATCTCCCATCTCGAATTCTTATTCAACGCGCCATTTGATTACTTATTCGACCTGCTTAATCTCGATTTCTTATCCAAACGGTGTCATTTCGATTTCTTATTCAAACGGTGCCAGCTCGATTTCTTATTCGACCGTTGTCTTGATTTCTTATTCGAATGGTCATCCTGATTAAGTATCTGAGGCCATTTCGATTTCTTATTCAACCCGCCCTCTCGATTATTTATTCGTGTAGCCATACTTATTCAAGTTGGCAACGTTCAAATGCTCTCGTCCTACTCGTTCTGTGTGTCCCGGATACACGAATACGAGTGCCCTTGTTTGCCTATGGCCGTTCTCATGCAGGAGAGTCACCCATGAATATTCTATGAATATCTTCGGTTATTCATGATGGACTGAATAAGTAATCGAACAAGTTGAACTACTTATTCGTACTCACTTAAGATTTTATCTGCGTGACACTAGGTGTCGATTAAGTTTTCGTCGTAGCCCCCGGCTGCTACAAAACAATATTTCTATTGAATAAATCAGTTCCAGAGCTCGGGACTGCTTTTGGCAGGCAGGAAGTCATGTAGTCACTTGCTTTTCAATGTAGTCAAGTCAGCCTTGATTCTGGTACTTCGAGTGCATTGAGAAATCAAGTGACTATGACTTTTGGGGGTCCACGACCCAAATATATTGATGCTGCTGCTGACCATCCGCGTCGACGTCGTTCGTACATCGGACGGAGCGAAGTTCGCCGCGCGATGCTAGTAACCGGTCAGCGCTGAGGGCTAGACTAGACTCGGGACTGCAAGCTGCAAGGACTAGCGGCTGCAACAGGTCCTACGCGTTCGGCGGCCGCGTCCGATCAGACCATCAAAGATGTGAGCCTCGTGCTCGCAGTGGGCGCTGCACCTAGTGCGCGCAATCATCTGATACATTGTCCAGCACACTGTCCATCTTACTCTATTCTCATCATACAGGATAGCCACACGCGCGCAAGCGCAAGCGAAGATCGTACCTGGTCACCGCTCTGGCTTCGGTAGGGGCCGGGTAGTCCGGGTAGTCTGCTGGTATTAGCTATGCAGCCCGGCCGAGCATTATCTCGTGCGGGTGACTGGAGAGATCCCAGAACGTCCAATGCACTGCTGCTATTACAAGCGAGCATGTACACGAGCCGTACACCGGAAGTACTGCCATACTGGCCCGAGAGCACTGGCAGCAGCTCGAGATCCGCGCGAAGCCTGGGCTCGGAGGGCCCCGGGCTTCTAACGTCGGCCCGAGGCTGGGCCCGAACCTTGCCGTTCCGATAACTCCGAGCGGCGGCCCGCCGAGCTCAGACTAAGTTGCACAAATCTGCCTACTTGCTAGCTGCGTGTCTCTCTCTCGAGCCCTAGCGCGTAGCTAGACTTCTCGACGGTAGCGAAGATGCCTAAGAGCCCCGGAAATATGCGCACTCTCAGACAGCGGCACGCAGCAGCTCCGGTGATACGATCTTCTGCCGCGACCTCCAGGCTCCAGCTTGGCAAGTTGCCGCTTCTGAATCCGGATTTCGACGCGTTCTAATCGTCAACACTAGAACTAGCCTATGCCGAAAACTGTTGTGTTCCGGTTTGCCACTATTTTGCTGCCGCCACATGTGGCTGGACGCGCTCTGCAGACGATCCTAGTATCACAGTCATGCACAATGGTCATCATGTTGCGCGTACGGCAGATTGGATAACGTACTCCGTCGAAGCCGAGTATATCGGCAGGGTCGTTGCCGAATACGGTCCTTGTGCGTGCACCGACATACCTGTGATGCTTCCTGTAAACCCGCGTTGAACTCAGCTACGAAGGTCGGATGCATCGTAGCTGGACAAACCTTTGTCAAGGCACATGAAAGGGCCGCATTCGAGAAGCACCTGCTTACTTGCGGACGTTCACATCGTGTCTTGCCATTCACTCCATGGCCCGACCGTATATCCCGAAGGTTAGGCTATGGTGAGTCATACCCGCATAGATGACTGCAGATGACTCCTCCCGTCTCACTGCGCTTCCTACAGGCTATTATCAGGCGTCGTGCTTCTGACGAAGCGTTGGTCCTCCTTGAGAGTATCCTTCGACCTTTCGGATCGCGTTTCGTGCATATGTCCTATGAAAGACGCGACATTGTACCACATGCCGCTTTCCTTGGGTGGGCAAAATTCCCTATCCTGGCACGGATCGAACTTATCTTCCGCCCAGTATGGGAACCGCGTGGGCCCATGCCGCTTTGTACCCTTGGGAACATGGTTACTATGTTGGCGGTATAGAGACCGTCAAAGTCGACCTTATGCTCCGAGTCTTCTCGAACAAATGGCATGTCTACGCCGGTCTCGCGATCCTGAACCCTTTCGCCTGCGTCCAGATTGGGCAGTTCGCGCAGAGCGTGACAGACATCTTCAAGCTCGTGCTCGCTGCGGATAAGGAGGGCCCACGTACACGCATGTACGACGCCAGACAGCGGGTCTTCGGCGATATCGATGCGTACAAGCAAGGTCATCGCCCGGTCCTACTCTCAGAGGACATATTGGATCGATTTAGCCTGGGAAGGTCGCAGCGACATCTCCCTCGCAGTTCGACAGCCGCGATGGAACGCCTTCAGGTTACTACAGTCCTGAGCGTACCCCAGTCAACTCGCATCTATCGCTGCTAGCCGTGGTTGACTCTTGGGCGCACCTGAACATTCAGCCGACAGTCCACCTCGAACTCGCCGCTACACCCATCTTCCGTATGTGGTTTGGCGTCGCCGGGTACCTCTTTCTCTTCAAGGAGCGCCTGGGCAACTTGATACACGCCGCTCTCCATGATACGTCGCATCGGTACGATGACGTTGAGTTCGTCGTGGCTTCGCGTGGATGGAGTCAATGCGTCCTATCTGGGAGCTTCGATCTCTACAGGAAGGGGTTTGAGGAAACGGCCGACTTCTTCAAACCTCGCTTCGAGGAAGCGAATAAGGTCGGTCCGAAATGTTGAAGGCTATTCAGGATAAGGAGCCGATACTTCAGACACCGAGTACGCAGTAACTGGCCCATATTGCATAAGTTGTGTACTCAGAATGCCACAAAACCGCGCTGTAATATATATACAATGACATCGAGTTGATCCGGCACTGAATCCATAGTCCAATAATAGCCATACGTTGTCATGCTAGAGAGCATGCCTGCAAACCAGATGGAATCCTACGCGACATGCACGTACCCGGCCTCTGAATCCACGAGGCTCACCCAGAGCGGCAATCGCGGTACGTTATGAACCTTGTCTTTGAGGTGCGGTCGCGTGACAGCAGTCGACTTGAACTTGATGCTCGACGGGGCGATAGACATAGAGAGCCTGAAAGCGCGTACGAGGGTGTAGATGATTGCCTTCATCCTATAGATGCCGTGAGCAGGTGTGAACACGATCGACTAGGAGACCCTCGTGCTCAATAACCGAGAACCTGTTCCCAACGCACGCCCTCGCTCCTCCGGAGAAAGAGAAGGTGTTGCCCCATATGCCCGGGATAGACGCGGCAGCTCGCGGGACGCCCTTCGCCCAACGCTCAGGCTTCCACTCGTTCGCGTCGGCACCCCGTATCTCCTCGCTCTTCGAGAGGGCCAAGAAGGGGAGGAAGATGGAATCGCCCTTGGATACCCTACGCAGAGAGTAAGTGGCAATCAGCAGCCAGCAATGCGGGTATATGCTCACGGTACTCCGCGGTAGGAATGACGTCGTCCTTCATCTCAAACGCGAAGTGTGTTCGAGACCGGCGAGAAGAGTCTAAGTCGCATCGTCTCACGAACGACGCAGTCAAGGTAAGGAAGTCCGTCGAGCGTCTCCATGCTCGGTTCGTCAAAGCTCTTCCCAGAGCCTATCTTGTGCC
Organism: Peniophora sp. CBMAI 1063; assembly: GCA_900536885.1. Classification (NCBI taxonomy): domain Eukaryota; kingdom Fungi; phylum Basidiomycota; class Agaricomycetes; order Russulales; family Peniophoraceae; genus Peniophora; species Peniophora sp. CBMAI 1063. The sequence continues at coordinate 52,542 of UWZB01000045.1, forward strand.
TCTGCATTCTGGGAGAGCGCGTATAGAATCCAACTTACGGCCGTGAACGTCGTTTCGTGACCTGCCAGCAGGGATGTTGGCACCCATGATGAGCGCGTCAGGGCTGGCAACGTGCGAAAGGAGTAAGGGGCAAGAACCTGAGCCAGGACCTCTTCATCCGTCATACGGCTGTCCTCGGGAATGTCACTGGCCATGTTATCGCGTACAAGCAGCGATAGCAGATCCTTCCCCACGACGTCTTTGCGTTGTACCTTGCTCTCTCCGGACGCGAGAACAGTTCCCTTACGCTCTGCAAGGAACTGCTTGCCCACACGATCCAAGATAGCGCGTGCCTCTGCGATCTCAACGTCTCTTTTGCTCTTCTGTGAAAGTTTGAGCTACTCGGTTGCAAGGCGGGGACAATCACGAACGCTTGACTTACAACAACGCGCGTCGCTGGGATGAGGATGTGAAGTATGTCTAGTGTGGAAGGGTTCTCAGGGTTCTTCAGGAGAGTTCGTATAGCTCCATTAAGCTCATGGTAGCTTTCGTTGGGACTGAGCGCATCGAAACTGTGATTGAACCCTGGAGCAGCGAGATGTGAGCGCGTGTATCATACACCAGTCTCACGAATATGCATACCTGCTAGTCCGATCACGTCTAACGTCGTCTTGTTGAGCCACGAAAGCACCTCGATCTTTCCGGTCGATGGATCGTCCGTCGAGCTGCTTCTCCTACAAGTTCGTCGCTCAAATGCCATGTAGCTATTGTATATCAGCCAACCCCGCACTCCATGAACCGATGCGCTTCATACCTGTATCAACTTTAAGAGGAAGATACCGGTAAGCTCACGAATCTGAGGCAAACCAAATGCTGGGCTCTGCCTCGCGTGTCAGCAAGACTTGGCGTCTTCGGGGCATTACTTCCGCACCATAACGCGTCGCTCTATCGGTGTATAGTCAGCTGCCACGCTCGACTGGCGAAGTGAGCATATAGCTGACCTGCTGCTTGTGCGTTTCTCCCTCGACAGACAGTGGACCTGCATAGCCATACGTTAACGCGTGAAACGAACCGTTGCATCATCTGGACAATCACCATTCCCTAGCATGGTACTCGGCGCATGACGGATCGGTGTAGACTTCTCATAATCCATTGGACGAGCCAGTATATGACCCACGGCCCGAGTATCCATGATACTCAACCTCTCACGCTATCTCGCCACAGCATGTTAGCCCTCTGGCATCACTTATGAAGGAAGTGCGAAACTGACGTCGAGGAGCATCTTGTACTTGACCACCGGCCCGTACTGCTTCGCCCACTTCACATGCAACTCGCAAGGGTCAGCAGCGATGCTTACGCGTAGACATCCCATGAAGATCGCATCAGAGGGCGGGCCCAGCACACTGCGCAGAGGATAGAAGAACGGGTGCAGGGTTCCCTGAATGAAGTGATGAATGTCCTTCCCGGCGAGGGCGACGACGATAGCCGCGAAGGCGGCAAGAACCTATCCGATCATGGTGTTGGTTTACAAGAGTGGACTACAGCCTTCTAGCGGAACAACAGCTTGACGGTCAAGAGCAAGAGAAGGCGTCCTTCGCAGCGCCTAAAGTACACGATCAAAGGATGAGTGTCGTTGCATGGGAAGAAATAGTGGTTTGTACACGCATACATACCGCCGGCAACGCGTAACCGCGTCGTCAAATCAGCTGTTCTAGGTCCCGTAGCCTGTATTGATAAAATGAGGTCCCATCCTGTGCATGGCCGTCAGGAGCAAACCGCGGCCTGCGGCTTCCTCATCGTGATGACATGATGGTGGCCGTGTGGACCATTGTAGGTGTACGCGTGCCCATCATATGCGTTAGCAATAGGTGCAGACTCCAATCGGATTGTATAAGCAGACAAAGACGTTAGAACAAGCGATAACCGGTACTCTACAGTCCAAATCTAATAAAGCGCGTACGCGCGCCGCGCAGAGAGCAAAACAGACGATTCGACATGAGGACGACTCAAGAGTCAGATATTTGGGTCAGGAGACAAGACAGGAGGGAATATATGGCACATGGGAGGGAACCGTATGGAGACGAGGGCATATGTATGGTTGAAGAGTGTATGAAACTCAGATGGGTACTACTGCGGGCTGGCTGACGTATGGTCCGCGTTCCCGTTCGCGACTGGGGGATAGATAATGCCGTTCAGACGGTCATTGACCATCCTCCTGCGCTGCCTATTCTTTCAATGGACCTCGAAATCGCTCAGCCCGAGCTCGCCCTCCTCATTCGGCTTATACAACTGCAAAGAGTAATTAGCCCTTGTCATTCCTCAAGACCTTATCTCACTTCAAAGCTCACCTTTCCGGGACAATCCACGCACTTCAACCTCCACTCCTTCTCGCCGTTTCTCCCCGGCCGGTCGACGACTTCGAACCGGTCATCGGGGTACTTCTTTCGCGTGTCCTCCGTTGCCTGGATCAGCCACTGCGGCGGACGCTCAATACCTCCCATGGGCTCATCCACATCCCCTGGCGCACCCGCATCTTGCTCAGGTTGTTCAGGCGAAGGTTCAGGCTTCTTCTCGTCAGCCTCCTCTTCTTGCTCGCCTCCACCCGTCGCAGGCGTTCCAACGTCCTCCCCGACGTTCGCTGTCGCGCCGCGCCGTCTGCCCCGTGCGGCAGCAATGCTGAGCGGTGCCTCGCTCGTGCTCGAGCTCGTCCTGGCAACGCTGTTCGCTCGTCCCCTTCTTGTTGGGTTTACCCGGCGTACTCTCCTCCCTCTGCACACTGCCCCTTCTCCTCCGGCCCGCATTCTTCGCCTTATCCGCGTCCTCCTTGACCTTCCTATGGATCGCCGGATCCGCGTTGTAGGTGACCGGACGAGCCTGTGATGGCGGTGCCAGAACTTGCCGTACGTCCCACACTGCGACTTGTCGCCCAGCGGACCTTTACGACGACCACGGCGATATTCTCGGGACAACCGCAGTTTGAGCAGTGCCAGACGCCATCAATCATGTTCGGATGTTGACCGTCCGCGGATTCGCGCTCGAGCTCCTTCGCCCGGCGGGCGCTGAAGTAGCCGGCGTGTCCGCTGCGCGTGGTAGGAGGGGTATCGGGCATGGGCACGGGCGGATCGTCTGCAAGTGGCGGAGGAAGAGAAGCAGCATCCGCAGCGGTCGTGCGTGTTGGCATCGGAACACGAGCGCGAGGATGAATGGCGGCGGGGTCGTACGAAGGAGGCTGGAAGTGACCCTTGGTTTGCTTCTTCTTCTCCTTGGTAGCCTGCGCGGCTTGAGCCTGATTATGGGCCTGGTTCGCGCTGGCGGGAGCACGAGTAGCGACAACGCCAGGACCATCTTCCCCGCGATTCTCATTCACAACCATGTTCGCAATGGTGAGACTGGCGGCAGCAGCAGCAGCACGGCGACCGGCCGGTGCAGCAGCGGCCTGATTCGCGGCGAGCATGGCCGGGTCGATCTCGGGAAAGCCGATAGCAGGTGTACGTGCCGGCTTGATGGGCGCGCGGTCAGGCAGAGCAACGCCACGCCGACCACGGGTGTTACGCTTCTTGCGACGTGCAGCATCGCGCTTACGTTCCTTGTCGTTATGCTCAAGTTCAGAGTCGGAGAGGTAGTTTAGGGGCGGCGTAAACGAGGAGACTTGGTCGATCGGGCGGGCTGCGCTGGCGAGGGACGGGAGGAACGACATGCGGAGGTCCTCGTCATGAACGGCCGAGCCATTGCTTGGATGGCCGACGAGGAACAGATTCTTCTGGTATGTCTGAGCCTGCTCGCGGATACTATTTGCAATGGCGGTTTTGAACTCCCGACCAAGGCCTAGATCAGCAGCGCAGACCTCCGCAAACTGTTCAGGCGAAGCGCCGGTATTGGTGATATCCCACTCGAACTGATCGTCGAGCTTGATGCTATAAATGGTGATCTCGAGCTTGACGATGATGCGCAGCTCCTCCCGCGCGTCATCGTCGTTCGCCGCCAGTAGCAAGCTAGCAGCCGTGCCGCCCGATAGGCGCCGGCGCTTACGGGCACGCCACATGTCCCAAAACTTGGCGTCTTCGGCTCCGGGATCTAGAGGCCCATGCACGGGACCCCACTCGTCGTCCGCGTCGCCTTCGTCGGCGTGGTGGGCCTGGAAGTCAGCGAGCCGGTCGGTAGCTTGATTGGCGATTCTCGCAACGTAAGCAGGCGCGAGCTGGTAGTCGTCGACGACTGTCTGCGCGGAGGCGTCGGGCGATACAACGTTGTCTGGGAATACGAGTTAGCTTACTCCTGTATATCCGCTTATGGTATCGGGTTTACCGTTTAGGTTCCAAACGAAGGTATCGCGAAGTTTATGGTGCTCGACATCGAGTTCAAGGCGGATAGGCACCAGTAACTCAGGCCTGTCGACGTCTTCCTTCCGCACCCCGACCGGTCTGTTCTGTCGTCAGCCTTCAACGGCCAAAATGGGATATTCGAAGAACTTACGCAGCCCGCCCCTCGCGTCCCTGCGCTGCGCCCTTCTTGCCTCTGACCGCGCGTTATCTCTCTTTCTCCCTCTTCTCCCTCGCCTGGCCAGGATATATGATGGACCACTTCGTTCTTGGCCTTTCCTGGTAGTCATTCTCCTCCCACCATCCCGTCAAAGCGCGCTTCGCGATCTCCTGCTCTTCATGCATCCGCGTCTTCATGTCCGTCCATCGGCCGTAATCGGCTTTATCGGCCTTTATCGGCCTCCATCCAACCCTTGACTTCTGCGACTTCGTCCTCGCTCATAGCGGTGAAGTCGTCGGGCTTGACGTAGCTCACGCGCGTCGTGGCGCGTTCGAGGGTCGTACCGTGGACCGTCGCTTCGGTCTTGGCTGGTTTGGGCGGTACAGGTGCCGGCAGAGCAGCCGGTTTGCCCGCACGCGAAGGCGGAGGCAACGATTCCGACTGCTCTCGTTTCGGCACCATAGGCGACGTTACGGCTGCAGCGGCGGCAACCATGGGATCGGGGACGCGGGGACTTGGCATCTGGCTTATGGCGCCAGGCATACCGCCGATGGATGCTGGGCCTCCCATTCCGCTCATCATGCCGCCTACGCCTCCAACAGAGTTCATCCCGCCATTAGGACCCACTCCGATGCCACCCATGGGACCCATGCCCATCGTCGCGTCAGGGCCCGTACCAAACCCGCCGCTGTTTGTGCGGCGGCGAGGTGAACCGCCTGGGCCCATAGACATCTGTGGTAGTCGTACAAAGGGCGCTGTTGGGCTTCCAACACTTAAACTGGCGGCAATCGTCGGGCGCGAAGGCGGGAGCATGTCACCAAGTGCGGGGGGCTGCGGTGGAAGGTGGGCTGTACCCGGACGAGCGTTGGGCGGGCGAGGCGGAGGCGGCAGAGGCATCATCACGCCGTTGGTGCCCGTGCCCATGCCCATGTTTACGTTGTTCAGGCTGTTCATGGAGTTCATCTGCATGCCCATACCGGGAGCAGAACCGGCCGACGCGGTTGAAGAAGGGCGATTGGAGTCGAAGAATGCGGTCGAGGGCTTGGGTCGCCTATTGGTGTGCTAGTATGCCTTGGAGGTTGGATTGCTGCTGGTGAAGACCAGAGTCGCGGTGCTACATGCCAGGGTTGTCCGAGAAGCCTTGGTTCTGTTGAGGGTTTGGCGTCGGCGCAGAGTTGAATCGCAACTGCTGTTAGTTGCTTTGCGCTTGGGCCTGTGCGACGAGACGATATTAGTACGCTATATATGCCGTATTGAGAAGACAGATATACGTTACGCTTGGCCGCGAGCATCGCTTGGAGCTGCTCCTCTGTGAGCTGGCCGAGGAGGTTGGTGAGTATGCCTGCGATACCGCCGCCCATATTTCCTCCAATATTTTGTTGCATGTAAGGGAGAGTACGGGATGGCGTAGTAAAGCCGAGAGCCCATGATCACTTGACGCGGGCGGATAGGCATTCGAGCGGATGGTCGTTGGAAGGCTATACGCTTGTGAGAGGTTTAGTACATCAGTTTCTCGAGGAGCGAGAGCAGGCTATTAGACGTACATCCTACTGATCTACTCGACGTAGAGCCACACTGGCGGCAAACTCCGCCACCATTCAGCTCATGAGAAGCCCTTCCTTGAGACATAGAATGCGGTATCTGAGCTGTGGTGCTCAGTCCAGTCCAGGCAGTCCTGACGCGTCGAGACGAAATGGAGCCTACAGTCGATAAAGCCGAAAGAAGCCGGGAGGATATATGCGCCGCAGACAAAGTCAATAGCATCATAGAATACGTCTACAAGGTGGTGGAGCCGCAGAGCGCGTCAAGGCGTTCTGGTAGGTGGATGAACGTTGAACGTTGAACGTTGAACAGCGGTCGATGACCACCTGTGCGCCGTTCGGCAACGCCCGCCGACCCTTACGCACGGTCGAAAGCGACCGCTCTTTTTCCTCGAAAGGTGTGGTTGCAGGGCGTAAAGTTTGTTCATTGATGCGTTCTTTCAGGTACTTCGTAGGCAGCCTCGCCTTCGGCGAATGGTACAGTAGTGTTCACAAACATGGCCCATTGGATTACATTTGCTATCTGCTAACTAAACCGTACTAGTACATATACTCGATACCATCAGTACAAGCCTTCTTTCATCTCCTGCTCGCGCACCCACTCGCGGTCCTCATCGACTTCCCAAACTTTCGAGAACCGCGCGTACTGCGCAGCCCATCCCTCGCCCTCGTTCTCGTCGAGCTGAGCCCTGACATCCGCCGGGATGTCACCAGCAGGCTTGAAGCCGTACGACACCCATCGCATCAAACCGCCGACACAGTACTGCGTGAACGAGTATCTAGTCTCGCCTGGCTGGATGGCTGTGTTACCGTGCATTAGCCCGGCGGAAGAGAGCAAGCACGATGCGCCCGCTGGGAATGGAACATAGAGTCGCAGGCCATGAAGCACGCAATGTCCGCCGTGCTCCGCATCGAAGTCGCCGAGGGCGGTGATGCAGCACGGGCAGCCAGGATAGTTCGTGAGGTCGTGGTGGCCACAGCACTCCGTGCTCGGGCCGCAGTTTGCACACGCTGTGGTGTAGACAGAACGAGGAAACGGGGGGCGCAGGCTTGAACGCCATGAGTGCAGGCGAGCCATCTTGCAGCGCACATGGTGGTACGCCTTTGGCTGATAGGAGGCGAATATTTCTGTTGTCATGATGAGAAGTGTATCCGTACAATCCTAGGCGTATTATAGGCCCACCACTTTGCCAAGCTGCTAAACGCCGCAAGTTCGGGCTTTCCTTCAGGCGGTCGACGAACTCGACTGCCGCCTGGGGCGGGCTCAGCGGGCGGGGCTCCTGGCAGGGGCGTCGATAAGTTAGCACATATTGAGCATTCGCCACAACGATGCACGCACCTTCTGGCCTCCACCGTACGATATTCCGAAGTTGATCGCGATGAACTTGCCTCGGCGCCCATCGCGCGAGCTTGACGGCAGGTTGAGATCCTGTGCAGCACCAAAGTCCGCTGCGAGCGCGTCGCACATGGCTTCGAAGGATGCGGCCTTGTAGAACGCCTTTATCGGCGAGGAAGATGTCTCAGTTGAGCGCGACGCAGTGCCGGCGGGATCAGACGCGGTGGAGGGAGGAGCAGACGTCTGTGGCTTGTCAGGGTCGCCGAGTGCATCCTTCTGGCTGTCGTCGCGGGGAGGAGGCACAAACGCCACAATGATGGCCTCCTCTTCGTCGAGAATGAGCAAGGTATGTCTGCAATATCCCATCAGTTGCTTGAAGGGTATAGAGTAAGCTGGGGCCGTACACGCCATCCCACGGGATCTTCTTGAACCCAAGCTCCTTCAGCTCGGCCTCCGTAAGAACGCGGTTCAGCTGCTTCTCCTTCGTACGACTCCCTGTATACGCCGCGCGAGAACAGACTGAGAACTTGACTTCGCCATGTTCGTCGCAAACGAGGACTTCAAAGGCATGCGGCCGCTCGTAGTAGGTGGTGTGGTGCTTTTGCCAAGGGTGGCCGTCGTCTCCACCCCTCTGCTCGCATCGTTTCTTTGCACGGCGACGGTTTGCTGGCTTTTGCACGCCGAGAGGGATTAGCGCTTTGGGTTTACGAGGCTTACGAGCACGAGACGGGCCGTCCAAGGGATTAGCGCCGCTAACTACCGTACGAGGCTTCTACAGCAAGTTTGCGTCAGTAGATTGACCCCGCCGGTGTATATGTTAGCGCACCTTCTCCTGTGAGCCTCCCAGCCCGTCGTCATGTGCCGCATCAGTACCGCACTTGCGCTTGGAGGCGCTTGGCGTGGGTGGTGAAGCCTGCGGCGCTTCATCTTGAACCTTCGCCAGCCGTTCCCGGAGGTCAGTCGCAGAGAAGGCAGCCTTCAGGCCCGACACCGCGTCGCACGAGGGAGTCCCAACCCCGGAAAACGAGGTAGGTGACTCTGGCGGTGTGCCAGCACTGTCCTCGAGCTGGTCCATCCATCTATGCGCTGCAGGAATGGCATATCGCAGCATAGCGGCAAAGTCGAAGCAGGTTTTGACGTGCTGAGCGTATTCGACCTTGATAGCACCACCGGCGGCTGGCTCTGCGTCATGAGAGGCTTTCATCCAAGCATGGTCTAGCTGTAAGCGTCAGCGAGCTTACTGTGGAAGACGAAACACAGGGTCAAAGCTGTCAAGCCACTATACGACAAGTGCGAAACCATTTGCCAATCAGAGGCTACATAGACGCGTTCAAGCTCCCCTGCTGAAAGCGTACTAACGACTATGTAGCATGCAGAGCAAAAGGAAGTCGAAATGACTGGCTCGTAGGCCTTGAGAATAATGCATACCTTTTGTGCGACCGTGGTCAGAACCACAGGCTTGAGCACTCTGCTGATGTCGACACATGTCCTAGGGGACCAGATATCAAAGTCGTTCCCTTGCGTAAGCGAGGCTCTCGAGGAAGGGTTGACGTACGAAGATCTTGTGCAGTGACCGTGGCTGTATGGGTATGAGTCGGGACGGATGCGCGCGAGCCATAGCCAGAAGTTCGTTGACTCTGTGACAATTGTGACTTGACGCGATTGCCCGGTGCGAACGACGCGACTGCCACAGGCCACCATGGGCGCGAACGGATTTGTCCCCAACGTTCAAGTCGAGAGAACGGGTGACAGCAAGGGTTCGCTCAAACAGTATCGCACAGAATACGACTGCCTGCATGATGGCATCTATCTTGTCACTGTTGAATTAACGAGGGTGTAAGCGCGAGCGACGCGGGCTGCCAGCGACGCGTCTCGATGTGCGAAGGAATACCGCACGATGCTGACTTGACTGTTCTCACCCTCGAGCCCGCGATGTATACCTGTGCTCTGCGCAGTGCCGTTGTCAAGGTTCGGTTCACGGTCACACGCTAGTTCATCCGCTCGACCAAGACCTGCATGTTCCTGGCGGACATTGAGAAGAGCTATCCCCTCGCCCAGCGCCCTCAAGAGACTGCGTCCGAGAAGAAACGCACGTACTCTGGACACGACTTCTGCTGCTGCAACAAGCGCGCCAAGGCCGCTTGAATCGTCCACTTCGTTTTGGCAGTCTGCGTCTGGCGCTTGCTAGTTGTGGTTTACCTTGTATAGCTCACTATTGTATTTGCTACTCTCTCTAATAGTTTGCCGCTATGGCCTTTTCTCTGTGCTTATTCTCGCGAACTGCGATCTATTTCGCACGCACAAGCACAGAACAGGGAATAATCGAGTGAAGGGGTCCACGAAATCGCGCCCGGCGCGCGCTCAGACACCTAGTAACCGCGGCTTCGCGGTTGCCGCGACGCTAGGCCCATATCACATTGCTCAGTTGGAGTGCTGGTCTCTACTCTAAGTGCTGATTCGGTCGATACAAATGTCTCATTACTAGGTACGATAGGTGATTGACAGCATCATCTCAAGCCCTTTGTATAGCCAATGCTTCTTCGATAAGCGTCTCTCCACGACCGCCATGAGATCTTCTCGCGGACTGATGGCTGTGATATCTGGGAATGCATCGGCCACCTCCTTCACCACGGTAATCCACGGGAGATCGGGATGAGGAAGCCAGTAATACCTTGGAACGTCAAGAACGACCGTTTGGACTAAGAGCTTGCTGGCCAAAGCCCGTCCCACGGTTCGAAGTAAGATCCACCAGTCAAACGCGCCATTCCACCGGACGCGTAGACTAAAAGTCGGCGTTGTAGGTCGCGCCCTTGGGGTGCTGCTTGTGACTGCTTCAGCGTGCATGTCGAAGTCGACCATGTCCGACAAGAGAAGGACGTTGGCTTGGTCCTTCGTGCGCTGGAAATCACGGTAGCGTATATGCAGAGTGTTGGATTTTTTGTCTGATTCATTCAATCAATACCGCCCAAGACTACGTGAGTCGTACAGGCACGCACCACATAAACTCGAAAGCATCTGCCATGCATTCTCTAAGACAGTGGGGTTGACATGGGTGTATTCAAGGTCCACTATGAGGCGCATCGTCACACCATTCTTGAAGTGGATGGCCTGTAATAGTGCGAGCACAGAGGTAAGGTCGCCGTTGATGCATAGTGAGCGGAGGGCGGGAAGTGCTACGGGGTCCAGCGTCCGTGTTGTACCGTCCAACTTGAATGCCCGTGAAACTTCTATATCACGTAGCGTATGACAGTGGGGGCGTATGAGTGTGCGGATCACGGTCTGCAATCTCGGAACGGCGCTGACGGCGGAACAATGAACGCGCCGTAGGTGCAAACTCTCCAGAGCTTCTGCCTCCACGGGCAAAAATATATTGGTTAACGACAGCGTCTTGAGCTTAGGGATGGATATCGTCACAGCCTGAAAGCCTGTGGACTCTCTGAATGGTTGTCAGCATGAGAAACTTGCTGCAAACACTCGCCGTACCTGCAAAACCGGACGAGGCGATGATCCGTGGAATTGGCTACCCCCACGCGCAGCTCCTGCAGCACGGGCAAGTCCCCGTCGCGAGCCAAGTGGATGATGTGTCGGAGATAAGAGATCACGTCGCCGCGGTCCTCAAGAATGATGGTACCGCACGTGCGGAAGTCGGATTGAAGCAGCATCCCATATAGAATCGAAGCGCTGTGTTTGATGGAACCCTGAAATTTGGGTACGCAAGGTGAGATTTCGAAGGTCGTCATAGACCCTGCAGCCCGGCGAAGGAAGAGGAGGCGCTGGCTTGGGACTTGGGAGAATGTACTGGCCCAGATAGCATGGTCTCCTTCTACTAGGCGCCTCCATCTCACACATACCCACAACACCACCATCCAGCCTCCAGCACGTGCGACTTCGCGACTCGCGTTTTCAGGGGGGTCTCTCCAAGCGAGCTCACGGAAGATGAGCAGGAGCACATCATCCGGCAAGTGGAAGATCAGAGATCTGGCTCGTGAGCTACCGAAATCATATGTAAAGACTGCACTCACTGTAGCGCGTTCATGGTCTGCCTTGCCCCGCTCAAGAGATGGCTGAGCCGATTGATGGTAGAGGCCAGCGCCGACACCGCGACAAACGCGTCCTCGTCATGCCGGGACCAGGCGAGACTGCCCAACTCTGCGAAGACGTTGGCACAGTGCAAAGCTTCGTCGCGAAGATCACTTCCGGAGTTTAGCGATGCCATGCTAGACCTGTGACTCAAATACAGCGTACCTAAGGTGTTTACTGTCAAGGGCCATGGTGTGTTGGAGGAAAGACGATGGCGGTCGCACCAGGTCACCTACACCATCCACCGTATTTGAGGAATTTGTACTCACAGCGTCATAGGGTGCAAGCAGAAACGAGAACTCAACCGGCCCAGACATCGCCGGATGGCAAACCAGTCCGGCCGGCCTGAGATAGGGTTTCGTATAACCGATTCACCTGAGAATCAGAGGCGCAGGGTAGCGAACGTAAGAGAAGCTTAAAACTGGTGCAGTTCGATTGCCGGGACTTCTAAAGAAACAAGGAATAGGTCGCTGCAAAGCTCGCCATGATCTAGCACCGCGGACTCTCGAAGAGCGGAACCTCCTCAGCGCCGAATGACCGAGTCGGATCACGAGCGGCAGCTACCTTGCAATCAGCAGACAACCGCCAAATAAAGCGAGGCGAAGTAAATGTGCACAAGAGAGCGCAGTACGATCACCAACGTTGCAGTGCGTTTCTGGCGTGTGGGCAAGCGTCCAGTTTCAGGCTCGCGCACGGACTTGCTGGAGTCATGCGGTTCGTACGTATCGCCGGTCTAGAAAAGGATAACATCTAGACGGGCTGGAGGGTGCATGATTCGTATGACCTATGGTGCGTGAAGGCTCGATGGTGGTTGCGGAGAAGCCCGAGTCGCTACCGGCCCTGACCTTATGTCCGAACGGTCCGACGTCGGATAGTGCCGAGGAGACTCTGTGGCGGGCGCAGGGCGTCGACTGGCTTCGACCAAAACCACCACGACGGCCGACATCGGAGGTGGCCTACCGCAGCCGCAGGAAGCTACTGGCTATCCAGCCCATAGCGACGCTTCACTTCGTTCTGGCCGTGAGGACCGCGAAAGCCGTCTGGTCTGGTCGCGACGGTTGGAGTGTTCGTCTCGGAATGGCCAGCGACCCAGTTGCGATCCGACCATCTCTAGGTAGGCAGTTCCGCCCGGATTTGGCGCAGGCGCACCGCTCATGTCCTTTGAGCAGACCTGGTAGGCGTACGGCCTCGGGATCCTCCTCTTCAAAGGCCGCAGTCTTGCGGTCCTGCCGGCTCCAGCAGTTCGGTTCGCCCTACTCCGACTGTCGCCAGCCCTTGACTATTCAGACCCGTCCTCTCGCTCTTTTACACGCGTCATTCTATCGACCGTCTGCTTTGACTTTCACGCGAAGGCTTGATGGAATTGAGCGCGTCACAGGCTCTTGAAATAAACGAACGAGTGTAAGTCTCGTCTGTCCTTCGTCTTGTGGTGGCTCTGGGCTCACGGCTCTCCTTTCTTTCTGCTCAGTACGACCGTCCTCTCGAGCTGCGCACCGACATCGCGTCGGCTCGCGTTTGCTTTCCTTTCCATGCGAGCCGTTGTCGCCGCCTTGAATCTTCCTCCTCAGCGACCGAGCTGGAGCTTCACCGTCCTATGAACGAACGTACGCGTAAGTCACGTCTGGCCTTCGTCTTGTGACTCTGGGCTTATGGCTCTCTTTTCCTTCTGCTTAGCACGACCGTCTTCTTGAGCTGCGCATCGACATCGCGTCGGCTGGCTTCATCGGCGAGCACCGGCTTCGTCGGCTCTCCCTTTCGTGCGGCACATTCCAAGTATCGCTGCGAGATCATCGCCGCTCTTCTTTCAAGTGTTGTCAGCGTCCCCGTGGATAGGAGCTTGGGTCGGCTCTCACATCTCACCTTCACGACGTCGCGCTCGACATTAGAGAACCCGTCAACGAGGACCTCGCTGTTGAATACGAGGAGCGACGCGGATCGGCAGAGGTTGTGGGCCGAGATCGGGCACGCGTATGCGCTGGCGTATGTGGATCGGTCGAGGCCGCACGATGTGATTCTTGCGGAGATGCAGGCGAGCCCGGAGAGGGTGCCGGCGTTGGCGCTGTTGGAGATCGCTGCGGCTGTTAGTCTGACGAGCGCGGACGCGCATGTGAGCAGGCTGGCGCCGCATACGTTAAGGTTGATCGCGATTGCGGAGAGGCAGCCCGGTGCGCCGGTTAATACGAGTGTGGGGGAGGTGGATAGGGGGAGGAGGTATCCTGTTCATGAGCAGATCGGTATGCGCACCGTCTCCTTACTTCCACCTACACAAGTACTAATTCGCTGTAGGCGATCCGAGGCATCTGTGGACAGGAAGGCTGCCGTGGCAAAAGCATATCCGCAAGCATTTTGCGACGCTTTTGTTGTCGCAGCCATACTGCATTGCAGGGTGGAACGAATGCTACTTCCGGTTCGTACTCCCATATCATGCTCTTGACTACGTACTGAACTCGAGGGTACTTGGTAGATGGTGTGCTCTCACCGAACCCGTCATCCGCCCGCCCGCCGAAGGACTCGAACCAGGCGACGCCCTCGCAGGCGAACTCCCAGGCATGAACGGCTACACCTCCGGCCTTCCCCCACCCACGCCCTCCTCATCCACCCTCGCCACCACCAACGGCTCATCTTCCAACACACCCACAAAGTCCAAACCCGATCTACACGCCGAAGAGCAACGGCAGAACTGGCAGCACTTGATACTGTTCCTTGCTGCAACGGGCGGCGCGTGTATCGATACGGACGGCGGACACGATCCAGGCGCGCTTACGAGTCTCGTGCCGACTGAGCTGTTCCCGGATATGATGAGGGTTTTAAGAGATCCCCGAGAGCTCGTGGGCGCGTTCATCCGGTACCTCATCGACTTGCTGCTCGTCGAGAGCGAGATCGCGCGCACGACGGCGCTCTTGGCCTTAGGCTCGGAGTTGCATTTCAGGCTACACCCCAAACTTCTACGCGTGCTGGACGATGTCGTGCACAGCGTCGTCAATGTCGCTTCCTCGTCCGGATCGACCAGCACAGGACGGTTGGAGTGGACGGACCAGCACGCGCCGTTCTTGAATCAGGTCCTCGGCGTGCTGCATCTGTTCAGTAAACGGTTGGAGTTTATTCCGGCGCCTGGGTCGACGTCTGGCGAGCTGTTGAGCGTGGATCTCACGCCGACGTTGTACGCTCTGGCCGGGTTCATCAATCGGTTCCCGCTCTCGGGCGATGTGCCCCGTATGCGCACACGACTGTGTTTCTTGGCGGATGGTCTGTGCACTCTACCGGGCCCGATGAGAGGTGCAGGCGGAGAGGGCGCACTACGACAGCGGATGTTGGACGTCTTGCTCGAGTGGATCCGCGCACCCGAGGGTGAGAGACGGTGGGAAGGAGAGCAGCGGGCATTGAAGCTCGCCGCACTCAGAGCTAGCGTGCACTTCCTGGATCGCTTGACGTTGAGGGGCGGAGTTGATGGCGGACTGGTGCATGGGAATCAGAGTGGTGGTGCGGGGATTGGAGGCGGGATTGGCGGGGGTGAGGGGAGGGGCGCGGAAGAGGCTGGGCATGTTGCGGGGAGGCCGTTTTTGAGGTACAGTAGTGTGATTTTGAGGAGTTTGGATTTTGTCAAGCAGGTATATCTTTCCTCTTCGACTGATTGAAGAGTTGTATGTTGATGATGTTTCACAGCCTGTGGACGACGGCGCGTCCGAATCCTCCGTATTCTCCAACACCAAACGCACGAACGGCTACCACCACGGCCTCTCGGGCCCGGGCCCCTCCAACAACTTTCTCCGCGACAACAATAACCGCGACCGCCTCCAAGAACGCGACAAAGACGCCGACGCGCTTGAAGCGCGCAAGCAGGTCGTACGCGCGCTCGCGAGGCTCGTGGGCGCCAACCCCGAGGCGGGCGTCAAGCATGCGCTTTCGCACGCGTATGATACCGATCCTGGGCGGAGGTTAATCTTCACGAAGGTGTTTTCGAGGGTTATGGGGCAGGGAGCCAAGCTGGATGCGCCAGAGCCGGTTAGGGCTGTTGAGAGGAAGGGTGGGCTGGCCGAGATGATCAAGGGCCCGGATATCACGATGGCGCTGGCGATCTGCGAGACGTGCCCGAGCAGCGAGGTGGACATCATTATCCCCGTCCTCCTCAACATCTTCGACACTCGCCAGGCCTCATGACGCTCATGAAGGCGCTCATCGACCGCGAGATGGCCAACACTGAGAACGAGGTGGAGTTGTTCCGTGGGAACTCGACGTGTACGAGGATGCTGTCGGCCTTCGCGAAGATTGATGGGTATACGTACCTCAGGAGCTTGATCGTGCCGCTCGTCAAGACAATGGAGAGTCTTCCGCCGGGGCAGAGTTATGTGCTCGACCCGACGCTCGTACCGGCCGACCAACGCGAGCAGAACCAACGTAACGTCGAGGTCGTCGCTACGGGCTTCCTCAACATCATCACGGCCTCCGTGCCCGCTATACCCTCCATGCTCCGCGAGGTGTGCGCGCACATCGGCAAGGCGATCATGCGGTACTGGCCCGAAGCCAAGTTCGCCGCGCTCGGCGCGTTCATCTTCCTGCGGTTCATCTCGCCGGCCGTCGTCAGTCCCGCTGTGGTCGACGTTGAGCTGCCGAAGGAGAACGCGGAGACGATCAGGAAGGGCCTGATGATCGTCGCGAAGATCATACAGAATCTGGAGAACAATATTTTCTTTGGGAAGGAGGCGCATATGGCTTCGCTGAATGATTTCTTGCATGCGAATATCATTCATGTTACGAAGTATCTCAGCGAGCTCTCGGTATGTGCTTCTTCGTTGACAACCGTCTTAGACGGACGCTAATTCTTCTCTATAGAGATACGTCCCTGCGCCGGGCGAGGAGGAGGAAGCGTGGACGGGGGCACCGCACGATGATACGGACACGATCGTCTTGCACCGCTTCTTCGACAAGCACGCGGATAAGGTCGGCAAGGAGCTGCTCTCTGTGCACAAGGCTCCAGCCGAAGGTGGCGAGCGCGGCGGTTGCCGGTAAACGCGCGTGGGACAGCATCTGTACGGCGCTTGTCGACCTTGGCCAGCCCATCGACATCCCACGCCACTCGCCTTTCAACAGCGCCCAACACGCCGACTTCCGCGATCTGATGAGCCGCTACGCCCGCCGGAGCACAGCGAGCGTACGCGATCTCTTCGTCGAGACGTACACACCCAAGACCGAGGCCGCCGTCTTCGTGCTGTTCCTATGCAAGTTCGACGTCGAGACGCTGGACATCGATCTGCTGCTGTACCACGTCTTCAGCAAGCTCACTCAGCCGGAGTTCGCGTACAGGCAGTTCTGCATGATATACGATTGGACAGGGTTCGGACAGGGAAGCCAGTTGCCGATGCAGTGGATCAAGTATATTATGGAGATGGTTTCCTCCGACATTCGGTCGCGGTTCAAGACGTCGTATCATCTCAACATCAACGCGTCGGCGTATGCGTACCTGAAGCGCATACATAATGTCACCGCGGGTGCGACGCTGGCGAGGAGTGCGCGCGCGTGCTCGAATATCGAGGAGCTACTCAAGATGGTACCGGCGACGTGTGCTGCCCCGCTCGTATATGCGCGCTCGAGCAGGAGGTCGCAGAGCATTTCTGCGGGATCCTGATGAGGCATCACCATGCTGTTCGTGTCCCCGTCGCGCTCGAGGTCGGCACGAGTCATCTGTGGGTGCTCGCGGACAAGGCGCTCCCCGTTGGGCCGAGCCTGGCGTGCAAGCCTGTGGAGATCATACCGTTTGCTGAGATCAGCGACGTGTACAATGTCAGCTCGGCGGCGCACGATCTCGGGGAGTTTATCATTCGGAAGACGAGGCAGGCGGCTACGCTGTACTTTTCGACGCCGGCGAGGGATCAGATCGTCAAGGTGCGTCTTCTTCGTCTTTGGTTTACATAATAACGAACTCACTGATTACATCTCTGTAGAGCATCCGCACTGCAAAAGGACGCATGCGGAGTACAAGCCTGCCTGGCACCGAGCGGTTCTCGCGTCTCAGGAACGTCAGCGCTGCTTTGCTGCACATTTCGTTCCTCAACCTCGGCGCGGACAGCAGCGAACTTCGCGGCGCGTCGTACGAGCTACTCGCATCCGTCATCTCTTCCTTCGACTTGGACACCAACCCGATGCTCTCTACCAAAGGGCTGTTCCCACTCGGCGGCTCGACGGCAACGGCGATCACGCCCATTCTCAGCGAGAAGATCGCGGGCGGTGTTCCGCACCTTACGCTTGACTTCGTGTCTGAGGTGTGCAGCACGCTTAACAAGTCTGAGCCGGCAACGCGTATGCACTGCATGGCGTACATGGCGCCGTGGTTGAGGAACCTCTCGCTCTTCGTAGACCCGACGAGCGCTTGTTATGACGGCTCCGGCGCTAAACTACGCGACTGCGTGCGACTGCTTATCGAGCTCACTCTCGCGGACCCGGCCCAGATCATGGCCATCCAGAAGACCGGACGACTCGACAGTCTCTTTTCCAGCCACTGCGGGGATCCCGCGCAACACCAGCGTGGCCCGGAGGACCATGTGAAGGCGACCGTGGCCATGCGAAGCCGGCCCACTTCACTTCCGGCCCGACTGCGGCACCCCAGCACCTCAGTTTGGCCTGCGCCTTTTGCCTTCGTCATCGTGCATGGCCCTCACCGCATCGCGCTCTCAGAATTGTTCAGCAAGACTTCCGCACTCGTCCATCCCGGTTCAACGATCAATCGTGCGAGCTCCCCGGCTTAACCGAGCACCCAAGGTCTTATGCGTTGCCATATCGTCACCCATCTCCTCCCTCCGCACATGCAAGAAGTCTGTCGTCATCGATCATCGCCAATGCCTTCTTGACCTTGTACTCGAGATGGCCTGGGACGCCTACGCCGCTGCAGACCCCGGTCTGGTGTCATGTCTGCCTAGGCAATCGAACAGGAAAGGTGGCACACGCGTTCATCTCCGGCACAGCACGCTCGTGTTCGAGGATTGCTCCGTCGCACCGTTGCTACTCGTGCATCGCGGGTTACGTCCACAAGTCACGGACCTTGCTCCACACATCGGCGGATCTTGAACTTGCTCAATGTCACGATGTCCGATCAGGCGCTTGACCGCAAGGGCGACGCAAAATTCGAACGGGATGGCGCCGGCGGCGCTCGTTACTGGCTGCGGCGCACATAGCGGGCTGTCGATGCTCAGCATATTTGTCCGACTTTGGGGCAATATCGGAGATGGCAGGGAGAAAGAGAGGGCCCGGGAGGTTTCGCGGTAGGGTGGGGGGCGATGTTGGAGAGGGAGAGTGACTGGGGGTAGCTAAACGAGGGCGGGGAAGGGCGAAGGGACGGATGTTGGACATCGTTATGGAGGGAAGCTTGGAAAATGAGAGGAGCAATGAGTGAGTGCTTAGCTTGTCATCTCGTTTGCGTCTTGTCGGTGTGGATGCTGAATTGGCTGGAAATTTAGGGATGGTACGCGCGACAGGCCCTCGAGCACGTTCCAGGGCTCACGCGCACGACTACGGACCACGCCGAAACGACATCTCGCGCCCACCATATCGGCACCTCCTCTTCAAGTTCGTACTGAGCAGCCTGGACTGTGCCTTTAATAAGTGCTGGCCTGTTTTTGGCCGGCATTTCAATGCCGCCGACATTTCAATTTCGGTGTCACGCGCAGTCATCACTCCGTGTTACGCGCAGTCACACTCGGTGTCACTGCATGACCACACAGGCCGCTATCCACTCCCATAATCGACTGGTCATACGATAGAGACGTGACGTAGTACTTTGTGTGTATGTATGTACAGTTTTAGTCGCCGCCAGGGCTCTACAGGGTGCCAGGGATGGCAAACCGGGGGCGGTGCACATTTAAATGTGCCCTCAGTGGCAACAAGGCACATTAAAAAGCCGTGACCCGCACGGCTCTTGCTTTGTCGAGGAGGTCGAAGGCGGCCTTCATTCGGTCCATCCCCATCTTATGCTCCGCCAAGAGGGCCTCCCAATGCGCCCGTGCAACACGCCGCTCTCTTGACAGTCTGTAGTCGTATGCTTTCTGATCCTCGAGCGCCTGGTGTATGGCAGCAGCCTCGTGGGGGTAAAGAGCGCCGGTATCGCGCACGAGAGCCTCTAGACGTTCAGTCTCGTCGTCCCAGAACTGCTCGTCCTGGGAGATAATTTTCTCTTGTTTACGAAGCTCTGCGAGACGTTGCAGGTTCTCCCTGAGACGGTCTTCTGTGTCGTCCGCGAACGTCTCTTGCTCTTGCATCCTACATTCTGCCATTAGACGGGAATAGGCTATCAACCCGTCCGCGTAGTTGGAGACAAAAGAGTCGGGAAAGGGGTTCACTTTCGTTTGTGAATGGGCGGGAGATGATGGCATTCTGAGCGCGTATCGGTGTGTATGACCATGCACAGAGGATAGTGGAGGCAGAGAGCAAGACACGCGCGGTTCGGATTGCACACGAACAGATGCATGTCGCGCAGCGCGCGCCCACCATACGAGAAAGACGGCGTAGGGTACAATGTAGCAGCAAAGTAAGGTAGTATAGTACGAAGCACTTTATGCGATATCGGCGGGGTTTGCAGGGACTAGGGGGAGGATGACTAGAGACACAGACACACGAAGAAACAGAAGCACGGTCAACATGAACATAACAAGAAAAGGCAAAGAAAAAGGTAACAAGATGACGTTGCACGTCTAGTCCATGTCCATACGATCGCCACCTCGCCTGCGCGGGCCGCCGCGGCCACGGCCACGACCACCACGTCCTCTAGCGCGCCCGCGCCCACCACCAGACCTCGGCTCGTAGTCGCGTGGGTCGGTGCCGGGCGGTGCGGTCAAGATGTGTGCCCGTGCGCGCTCTTCTGCGTCCATGAGGATCTCGTCAGAGCGCATTTTCCTGTATTTCGGTATGAGCCCCTGCTTGCCGGCTGCACTTGGGTGAGATATACTCACGAGCCACCCGACCCTGACATGAGCGCATCAACACTGTCGCCGTCAATTACGCCAGCTCCCATCCTTCCACTCAAACTGGTGTTCACACCGCCAACGATGTGCACCTTCAACTCCCTTCCATCCGCGACTTGTCCATTGAACTTCTTGACCGCTTCCAACGCGTCCTTCTCCACCTTGAAGGTCAGGCGTACTGTGACGTCGTCGCGTCGACCAGGCATATTGGTGGCGTTGGTGATGATGCCGCACTGCTTGAAGATCGCTTGCACGTCTTCGGCCGAGGTGCCCGGTACAAGGCCGGATACTTCCACTACGTTGCGCGTAGACGCTCCACGGATGCTGAGTGATGGCGAGGAAGTGCCAGTCGCTTCACGAAGAGCGCGGTCGGCACGTGCAAAGTTGGTCTTCGGTACGCTGCCGCGAGGGCCGGTAGGGGTTGTGGTTTGCATACGGTCGAGGAGTGTGTTATTGACATTGTATTGATCGTGCTGCCACTTTCCATCGACGTCACCCTTTGGTGGGCGCTCCTGCGTGACGAGAAAGAAGGGGAAAAGTTTCAGGGAGAACGTTCGAGGAGGCGTAGAGAGCGGTTGATGCGACGCACGTAGGGCGACGAGGCGCCCGAGCGGCGGCCCTTGTTGTTGTTGCGCGTCGGGCCGGACGCGCCGGGGACAGAGATATTCATGCGCTCGAGCAGGGAGGTCATGGTGGGCGATGTGCTGGTGGTGGTCGTCGACAAAGGTGGTGGCGCGGGGACAGCAGACGCGCGACGAGGAATTGAAGTTGATGAGCAGGTGATGGGAACGCATCACGTAAGCACATGGCTCCATCTGGAGTCAGCCACCTGCCTTGTTTCCTCCTTCCACCATCAATTCACCACTACCACCACCGACTTCATCAACAACAACACCGACTACCACCAATCATGGGTGTCAACCGAACGAACAAGATCAACCGCTACCGCAACACCGAGCGACGGCGCCAGGTCTCGCGAGAGAACTCGCCCGTACCCGGTAAAGTCCAGCTCTCGGCCGACATCAAGAAGCGCTCGCACAAGCGCCGTAGCCACTGGCACCAGGTTCGGCGCAGGGCCCAGCAGCGAGCACAGGCATGGGCGACGATCGCTCATAGCACGCATGACATCGTCTGCGGCAGCGGCAGATACATCGAAACCCGCCGCTGCAAAGTGAAGATGCCGTTCGCTGACCCTATAGGTGAATCCGGCACTGGACCCTCTCGCCAAGCAGTCCGCGAGGAACTGCTTCATATCGTGCATCATGTTGCGGACCGTATCGCTGACTCGGTCGGTCGCACACAGATATTGTATGACGATACGCCGCTCCCGATCGATTACAAGGTCGTAACGGCTAAGAAGGGAAGAACGACTGTCAGGTTCACTGGCAAGAGTACCCTTGCTTCTGCACGCGGATCTGCCGCGCTCAAGCCTCGCGAATGGGGCACGGCTCCACCCTCGCGCGTCGCGATACTGACGCCGATGCCCACGACCCAGTCCCCAGCTGCAGCCCTCGACCCATCATCGACACTCGCCCGCAACACGAGTTACCGCGCCACCCTCACCTCGGCAATGGGTGAGCTCTTCCTTGCTACAGCCCAGGACCCGTCTTCAGGCATGCTCTACGCTCCCGATGTACTCGGCATCCGCCGTGACGATAACGACTCGCTCAACCAATCAGAGCCCGACTTCGACCCCTACCTTCACGGTGAAAGGCTGAGCGACGATGATACACGCGAGTTGCTCCAGCCTGTTGCCGTGGACCGGTCGAGTCATAAGGCGTTGGGTGCGCTGGTCGCGCCTTACGCTGTGAACGTTCTTGCGTTCCCCGTCAGCGGCACCGCTCCGATAGGTACCGCTGACTCATCATTATCTCCACTGTCCCCTTCCCGTGCGCTTGAGCGCGCACTTCAAGTCTGTGCAGGCACAGGCAACCGTGTTGTCGTGTTTGATGGCTCGCGCACGGACGTTCGTGAGGCCGCTGAGCTTTTGGCGTGCTCGGCGGCCAAGTTCAAGAACGTGTTTGATCAGATCGTGTTCGCTGGTCTTGGCGATGCGTCGAGGAGGAAGTTCAGACAGGCGTTTGAGATGAGGATTCTTGAGGATGAGCTTGATCTTGCGCTTGAGGATAGCGGAGAGGAGGAGGATGAGGACGAAGAGGAGATGGAGGAGGTTGTTGTTTGATCGCGCTTTCGGTCTCATGGATTCGACTGGCTGATCACAAGTGATACCCCGTTCTCAGTTCACTGGTTCTGTTTCTTTTCTTTGCAATCTGTTCTTCAATGGATCATTGTACGATACTATATGTACGACGTAGAGTTTTATTCGTTATGTACTTGTATCGGCGTTGAATCAAGTGTATCATACTGCAGTCTCGTCTTGGAATAGGATACTCTATACTCTTTTCTCGATGCACGCGCGATATCCTATTGAAAGGAGATACGGAAAGGTTCTCGCAAAAGGGCTTACGTCCACCGACCCAGTCGTATTACTATACGTTGCACCGTACTGGCAGTCCTTGACGCGCATGTCGTTGCGGGGTTAGGCTGGGCGGGTGGGCCCGGCCCGGCCCCAATTGCGCTCGCCATGACGAGCCCTGCTTTGCTTTCCGCCTCCACCATCATCGCACAGTTTGCTCAATAATATACCCGATATCCTCATAATGCCATGCTTTCCTACTGATCATGAAGCCAGAACGATGACCTTCTCGGACGAATTCGTCCTCGACTACGCAAATAGGCTGATTGCTTCCTCCCGCGCGATGGAGGACTATGCCGTGCGAAGCGCGCTCACGAATGAGGCACAGACCTACCTCGACGGCGTGATGCAGCGCATGGCGGCGCTCCAAGAGCAGCAAGATATCATGGCTGCAGATAGGGAATTCTTCGTCGACGAGGCCAGACGTCTGGACTCTCTCGCGCGCGATCACGATGCTCTTTACCCCCATGCCGCGGCGATACACCAGGCGCTCGTGGATCAATGGTCATATCGAGACAGGTTGGAAAGAGAGCGGCGCGTCTTGCATGCGCATTGGGAGGCCGTCTTTGCTGAGAATAAGGCGGGGATGGATCGAATGGAGGCGCAGCGCATCCTATTCGCCGAAGCAACTGAGGTTGCTAACGACGCGATGATGGAGGTACATAGTGTCCTAGAACTCGTACGTGCGCCATGTTCCATCCCTACTAGCGATAGATTGCTCAGATAAGGTCTTTCATTCATGTAGTTGAGCACTGATGAGCAGGACGCTCTTCATAGAGCCATAGCAGCGATGGGTGGTCCCGCCGGCAAGGCTCTTGCACATCTCCGCTGGCTGCAGGACAGAAGTCGTCATTGTTCCTGCAATGGCGGGCGCCACAAGATATATGGGTTGCCTTGCGAGAGTTGATGATTTGGCCTAGAGAATACTTGCCCTTCACTCGACCTCGGGCGCCGTCCTTTTCACTGGATGAAACGGATCGCTAGTGCCACCCAATGCTCGCACATAAGAGGAACTGCACATTCAGGATGTTACTAAATAGTTTGGGATGTCTCTTGCAACTTGTAATGTACTCATAGCGCGCCCGAGTCCCATGAGACTGCCTCTGTTGGTTAACATTGGCGGTCGCCGCGCGCCGCGCACCAGGCGCGGCTCGGGCGCGGAAAATATCTCCAAGGTCAGCCCGAGGCGACGCGCCACACAGCCGCACGTCGGGTTATCGCACCATTGCTTCGCCCGCCTCTTTGCTAGTTCGGACCGCGAGAGAGATGCGTCTGCTCATGTGAGCCTCATACCTCGGGTTGGCCTCGGGGATCATTTCCACGACCGGGTTCATCATCTTCGCTTCCCAGTCGATGTTTGAACATGTGAGGGCTATTGTTACCCCGTTCACTCGGCGCATCCAAGAACGTCGGGGTGTCCATTGCACGGTCGATGCTGCGTTCGAGAACCGAGCGGCGGGTCGCTACAAGAATAACCACCAAGTTGGGGTACATGGCCTAAATGTAGCGTGAGTACTACTTGCCTGGGGAAGATAGCCTAGCGCCGACGCACTATGAGGGGTGTCATATAGTAGAACGTCGTGGCCATCAACAGGTTGTCTTGTCGATAGCCGGTGCTCACGTCGAGAACGCCGTACCAGACCTATCACGTCGTTTCAGTCAAGGTAAACGGATAATCAATCATCCGATTACCACATACCAGCAACGCCATATAGATGGCTCCAGACTCTATAATCACAGCAAGGATTGCGAGACTGTATCTCAGTCGTAATTGAGATGAGAGTTTGCGGACATCCTTCCAGCATTCCCTGGGAAGTCTCAGAGACCATGGATACGTATGGGCTATTTTCAGGGATCTTACCATGCCTTATATACGATGAATGCCGTTGCGAGTACTTGCGCAGCCATCGTCACGACGTTGGCGCTTATATGCGCGTCTCGGTAGATGCGATGACCGAAGTTGTCGTCAATTGACTGTGGCCCAGGTCGACCTGCGATGAGAACCAGAGTGTAAAGGCCTGCGACGCATGATTAGCAGTAGCCTCCATGTGACGTACGTATCAATCGGATGCAGTATACTTGCCGCTTTCGACCATGACAGTACCGGTGAAGAGAAGGAAGAGCCATCGAGGTCGTCCCCAAATGACATATGCCCGCCAAATCGAGACCGTATCCCCGAGTACAAGCTATGAAAGTGATAGAGTCAGTCATATAAGGCGTGAGATCGAATGAAAAGATCACCATGGTGAACTGCAGTGGTTGCTGCGCGTAGTATGCCACAGACCATGGGATGTACAGGCCGTCGAGGTACTGCGCATTCGGATCTATCGGCTCGGACTGGAGAGGAAGATAACGATACATCTCCAGCCAGAGAAGATACACGTCGATTGCCCAGTATGCTGAAAACAAAGTGAACATTGTGACGGTTACCCACAGCATGAATGGTGTCAGATGGGTTGTCTTTCTGTTGATCCTATGAAACAAAGGCCCCGATGAGTATGCGAATGGCCCGAGATGAGGGAAGCGTAATCTGACCATCGGCTCTGTATGAAGTATGCGCTTGAAGCTGCATAGAGAGCTATGCGATAAGAGCTCGTTATATCTTGTCAGTGTCTTGAATTCAAGTAGTTCTTACCGTAGAGGAAGGTCTCCAGAAGTAATGGGAAAGTGCGGTATCTCATGACCGATAACGTAGCCTCGTAACTCACAGCCTGACGTATACTGTCCGTGTTGACAATCTTCATAGATGTGTTCTGAAAGATGACGAAGGGGCCTCTGAGAATGGTGCCGCAGAACAGGATCGCAGGGTATGGTGGGAGCAATGACTAGGTACCTCCATCCTACCTCTTATAGTATGGAGGGGCGAGCCACCATCACAAAGGTACCGCTCCGATGAACATGTAAGCCTTCCGTAGAGAGGCAACGTTTCTTTCACCGATGCTGGGGATTGGGTAGTATGACGAAACAGATCCAGCCTCAGGGGCGGACTGAGGTCGATTATCTATCTCCTGACGACCAGAGCTATGCGAAGCATAGCCTGTACGCTTCATCCCTTGTTGGATCATGTACACTATCATGTGGTCCGAGGGAAGGACTACGATTGGAGGCCGATTCCATGCGAGTAACAGCCGAGGATCGGGCCATCAAGTTTGGATGGAAGTTCAGAACAAGCCGTGCGAGCGCTGTCGCGACAGTTCCGGTTCGGGACTCGCCGACACAATCACACGCTCGTTGTGTACTACTTTCAACGTTGACATGCGCACATAGGGTGCTGAAGCACCCGATATCGTATCCTGAGTCGCTCGATCAGTATCGAGGCGCTGTCGAAACGATGGACTTGAGCGTACTTACATCATGTATTACATGTTTGTTGCCATTGTGAAGGTCACACACGACCAACCGTCGCGGTTCGGCGCCTCGCCACCTCGCCTTCCCTCCTGTGATCTCGAAGGGTAGACAAGTACGGATCTCGAAGGGCTTGTGTGCTACAAAAGCCGACTCGTACGACGGATGAAAAACGCAGTTATTCAACTTACAGCTCTGTCGCGTAGCGTCACCGTGACCGTGACCATCCGCGAACGAATGATATTCCCAATCCCGACCTCCATCATGACGTATCCTTTGCCAATGTCTTCCTTGCAGTCCGGTCACAAGACGCGTGTTGCGAACGGAGAGCTGGCCCGCGAATACGCGGACAAGGCAAAAACTCCAGGGGGCATGACGAACGAGTCCGACGCGTAGGCCATGGATTTGAGAGATCCGGAAACCCGCAAGGACGACCTCCGCAGGATGTCCCAGGACGACTCAGAGAAGCCAGCGCTGAATGCGAACTGGTCGACGCTGAAGCCCACTTCCTGGGACTCAAAAAGGCGCGGCCGGTGGCTACGGACATTGATATTGATGCTATTCGCTCAATACATGCGATGCAGACGATCAAGCAGACGCGGGTAACAGAGCGCGCGCGATCCCGGACGGAGTCTCGAATCGTGCAGACGACGCATTTCGGGACACGCTACGCGCTGAGGCGGAGGCGGTGTTAGGAGAGCTTTAAGCTCAGACCGAAAAAGCCCCCCTTATGGGCAGTACGAGCCGAAGAAAGCCGGGAGAACTGGTGGAGATTTTGAAGCCGGTGCGCACCCTACTTCTCGCTGAAATTTTTGACTCTTGACTGAATGAGATGGGTCCTCAGTCTCTCTTGAAGAGCCTTCTATACGCCGTCAGACAGACGGTCCACCAGATTGCCTTCAAGGCGACCTCACTCTTGGGACTCGCCCGAGTGCCGCGTGGACCTTTTCGATGACACCCGCCGTTATCGCGCACCATGGAGTTCATACCGCTCCTTCGGTGGTACAGCGCTCTTCCTCGCTACTCCTGGCCACCTAGTCAAGTCAACTTACGATGCTGTATAACTCAAACAACTTCAATACCCCCTTGATCTGTGACCACCTACGCGCGGACACGCTTGTAACTTTGCGGATCCCTATGCGGAACGTCGCATCGCTCGCTGAGCTCCTACGCACGATCGCCTGGCATGAAACAACGGTACGGTGGACAAGTTGACCGCCGTTCTACACGTCACGTCGCTCTTGGCAGGTGACACGTGCGCTCATCGGTATCGTGTAGAGTGCGTGGGCACGTCTGAAAGTGAGCAGCGTATTCTCTCTCTCATGAGTTATACGATACCATAGACTGACTACGCAGATAATAGCGGTGATCTGGTTGGCCACCTGTATCGATCGGCCCGAACTCTTTCCAAGCTGCTTTCGTTAATACTATAGTCGCCCGTGCGAGCAAACCTTGATAAGGTCTGACGTCTTCCCCGCGCCGAGTATCACGCGCAACACGTACAAAACCAACAGTTCGAAGTCTAGAATCCGCGTTACAGTCAGAGCCTCGAGACGTGAACTATACACACAGAGCCTGTATCGTATTGAGAGACATTAGATGCAGCACCGTCCTTCGGTCGTTCCCATTCCACCCTCGTTCATTCTTCCCTCCCCTTCGTTCTTACGTGACGGGTCGTTTACTCGCTCTCAGAGATAAGTGCGACGATCATGCTGAGCCAGAGGATCAGTAAGGTGGAACTAGATGGCAAAAAGACAGGACGCACCGGTAGAGGTAGTAGAAGAAGCTGAGGAGGTAGAACCCGAGCTTGATGAAGCTCTCCTTTTTATGCCCGCCGAGCGTGCGGAAGATTTCCGTGGCGTCGTACATGTGTCCGTTGTTTCTGATCCTGGCAGGCAGGGAGCGCTTCATCAGTATGATTCCTATGCTGTACGACAAGGGGTACGCACTTGTTGATGTTATAGGCGAGTAGAGGAGCATTCAACAGGAATGCCATCCATTGGCCAGAGAGCAGGAAGAGCGTCGTGAGGAAGGCGTGGGCGATGTTTTCCGGGAGAACGAACTAAGACACATCAATGTCAGCGCCAGTGATAGGTGCAAGAGTCGTGCATGGACGAACCTGGTTGAGCTTGTTGCAGAGGTCTATGGGGTTGATGTAATCGCATTCGAGGTCGGAGAACATGATGATCTGCTCTCATCGCCACAGGTAGTCCAGCACATTGATATAGGATAGTGTCCGAGTGGCATATTCCGTGCCATTTTAACGGTAGGTATAGGCGAGGTGCAACGGGAGGGAGGCCGAGTGGAGAGGAGGCGTGTGCGCAGTTCTCGTCAGCACATCGGTTAGAACACGGATAAACTTGTGTACGCACGAAGAAGACCATCGTAAAGAGTAATCCTGCGGCCATAAGGACCGAGAATAGGAATAGCCAACCTGCGCACATATATCGTCAGCCTAAATTTCACAAACAACGCCCCCGAATAAACCGCAGCGCTCATCTCTCGTGCCATGATGCGCGGCTTCATTTGGGGTAGGAACGGTTTAATCACCTGCGCCACCCATAATGATGAGACTTTACAACAGATGAGACGTATGCGTGGAGGCGAGGGGCTGGGATCAACTCTGCGGAGGAGAGGGACGAGGACGAGGAGCGGCGCGCGGCCCTGCGGCGTCGTGGTCAAGGCGCGCGTCTATGTGATGTCACGTCACGGGCGCGTCTGTTGGACACGACTGCTTCGGTCAGGTTCTTTGATCGACCACCATCGCAGTTGCTCTTGCGGGGCACGTCGTCGACATCAGGACTTGGGTCTGGTGCATGCGAAATGGAGCAAATGTACTACTTGTATGCATGTAAGCTCCGCAGAAGCGCGGCGTAGGCCGTGGTGACATCCTGCCGTCACGACATCTGAACGCTTGAGCTCGGACGGCGATGAGCGCCGTTCTGCGATCCTTACCAACGACCATCACTAGCCTTCCTGCTCATAACCTTGACATACGCACCAATGGACAGCTTCATTGCAGACCTCACATCCGATATCTCTCGCAAACTCGCGCGTTTCATCGCCCTCACAAGTGAGCGGGTAGAAATCAAATCGCAAATATATGCCATCGAGGAAGGCTTGGCTCCAATACTCAAATACAACAACGAGCTCGCGGAACAAGACCATATTCTGAAAGCTGAACGCGACTTTCTTGATGCCGAATACGATCGCATCCACGACTGTCTCGAGAGTGCCAATAACGCGCGAGAGCCGCACGTCAAACTCGCGCTGGAGCAGGCCGTACAAGGAATTGAAGAGGACCATGAGCGGCTAAATGCCGAAGGAGAGGCATTTAGGAAAGAAGTGCAAGTCGTACTGGCGATGGGAACCAAGTTGAGTGCTTCAATGCGGGAGCAGTCGGCGAAATTCGATATAATGGCGGACCAATGGCTCAGTGCTGCGAATGATCTCGCGCAGACAATACACGTGGTACGCATTGGTCCCTTCTACTCAACTTGGTCGCAATGGACTGATGATTGGATGCGCGGTTCAGCTTGACGATGCGAAGCGGATCGCGGTTCGAGACCTTCTGATTGAACGGGGAGAACGTCCAGCGGCGGACGAGTTCTGGAAACTCTGCGGCGAGCACCATCACTGCAAGGACTGCAAACATTGAATGTGATTTGGGTCCCCGGAGAGATGTCTTCTCGTGCGTGTGCGCCAGGTGCCAACCCTCAATCGCGCAGGGATCGCGATTTACAGGTCGAACTTCAACTTAGTGCTATAGAAGGTCTGTCCTTGCATCCTGCAAGTACACACACAGGCTGACCCGTACGCTAGAGAATCGTATTTGTTCCTGTATAAAATTGCCATACGGGATATCTGATTCAATTCACTTGCTCTCGCAGATGTTGTATCGAGCCGCATTTATCCAAATGTACGCAGTACTGAGACGTCCCGGTCGGTCTCGCATGGACGCTTGATGCACTGTCAGTCCAGCACCCGTCCCATCTGCCTTCGCTCACAGCTACCATGACGTCTACATCCCTTCGCTACATCTCTCGCCTATCCGTTATCACTCATGGCCACTGTGGTCGCAGTCGTCGCCTCCAGAATTACTCGCAACTTTGCCCTTCTGGGCGCTTGTAGGGCTGAGTGCCAAGACTTGCAAGCGGCAATAGCAAAGTCACGCCGCACTCTGTCCGCTCTCGACGAAAGCAGAGCGCAGTTAGATGACTGTACTGCATGCCATAGAGGAGAGCTGGACTTCCTGCTTGTCGGAGGCGACCGTATCTACAGTACAACGGCGACTGAAAACCGGAAACAGTCTCCGGCACCTCATGTTCTGACCGCGCGCGGGGGTTCTCACAACTACAGGATGATCTCTCGCGTGTGCGAAACAAGGAAAGCGAGGTGAACAAGTTGTCGGCGACATGTTCATGGGAATGGAAGATTACGAAGGAGGCACTCGAGGAACAACTGTCGGCTCATTCGACTGCTACCGCCCGCTGCGATGCCATTCGTAATGAGATGCAAGCTATGGCGGAGGACGTACGTGAATTCTTCTTTTCTGCGGCTCATCACTTGGGGCCCACGATTGGATCGCTTTACAGCTCGAAAAGAAGGATTGGAAAGAAGGCTTCATGGTCCTCGTCGAGACGGATGGTATCTCTGTAGCGAGGCGGTTCTACGCCTTATGCTTTGGTGCGGGGATGTAGTACTATGACATGGACATGGATACCCTTCATCGACCAGGGCCACCGTTGCTTCTAGAGACATATCGCTACATACACAAGCATCTTTGAAGAATATGGCGCGTCCTACATCTGTATGATGAATGTGAGATGAATTTCGTGCCGTCAGCGGACATTGTAGAAACTACGCGTGGTCTGTAGGTACACGCATAGAGCCGTACTTCGCTCAATCAGATGCCTGTCAGTGATATCCGCCTTTATCGGCCACGCAGATGCTTGCAAGTGTAGGGATCGTGGTTATCGCGTCTTCTTTGGTTAGGAGGTCCTAGTACACGTTGTCGCCAGGCGCGTTGCACGTTGTTTCGCCACAGTTGTATTCCGATGTTCTCGGAGAGGTGGCGTATATATACAGTCGAAGTCCTATCACAAAGTGCTCAACGAACTTCATCCATCATGGTCGGACCACCTGTTGACGTTGACTGTGAGTGACAGTCTCCGTGGTTGAGAAAGGACCGCGCACTCAGCCCTTCCATCAGATGCGCTTCCACCTGCTATTGAGAAGATGCAAGGCAGCTGGATGAGTACCTTGCAGAGCGGCGCTGTGGTGGTAAGTCTGTATGTCGTCGCATGCGATCAAACACTCACCCATGCCCTCATCAGACCAGCGTCATCGCAGGGGTAGAAGCCCAACTTCTTGTCTTCTATAGCGACAATGGAAGCTTCGGTCTAGACGACAATGCTCCTTCGAGCAAGATACAGATCGTAATACAGATCCTCACTTACGTCGCCCTCGTCTGCAGCGTCAGCGCGACCATCACTTCGCTCTTCCTCATCGACGAGTTCGGCGAGATACCGACGCGGGCAGCGCGATACAGGAACCCGAGTACTCAGGCTTGCAAGATGGCCGGAACGGATTGGTCTTTGCTCGAAGCGTTCCGACTTCGGAGAGGCTCCAAGTTCGTGGTGTACCACTGTGCGTGTGAAGGCATCAGCACAACTTCGCATGGACTGACATAGCGTCTGCCGGCCAGGGCTGTCATCCATACTCGCGGCCGCATTGTGCACCGTCTTGTCCACCGCCGTCTACGTCGTCTCACAAAAGCCACTGGCCGCACAGGTCATAATCACCGTCGTAACTGTCGTCTCCGTCTTGCCGTTCCTGTATTTCGTGGTGCCGGGCGAGGATTGATGTTCGTGTTCGCCGCTTCAATGTACAAAAAGTGGTCATATTGTGGGATTGCTGTAGGTATAGTTTGTACAGATAGACCCAAGACATGTGTGTCCAGGCTCCTGGCGAGTCCAATAGATAGAATCGAAGGCAGAGGGGCGGGCAATGGCCGCGGATTGACGAACGGTGGCAGCCATAATGCGCCTGTTATGAGGTAGAAGCAGACGAACGGAGGAGTCGAGATGATCCGGGAGTTGAGCGCTGTTGAGCGCTTGCGCGTGGAGGTATGTGAACATGATAATGAGAGCCAGGCATCATGGTGGGGTAAGGCAACCAGCGAAGAAGGCAGTCGCGCGACGCGTCCTGACGCGTCCAACGCGGGTTGCGTCTGCCCACCATGTTGGCGCACCTCCACCGCCCGTGCGTACGGAGTTATACGTACCGACTCTTCAATACTTCCAGTCACCGACTCCATGAAAACCCACTTGTCAGTTTCACTCTGTGTTGTGCACCAGAACCATCTCACCGACGTAGGGTCTTCCGCGCAATACAGACCGGCCCGCGCCGTCCATTCCTCGCCGAGGCGGACTTCCGGCCAAACGTGGCATACCACATGTGAAGCGTGTCGTACTGGTTGCAAGTGGTAAGGGTGGTGTGGGAAAGAGTACTGTAGCTGGTGCGTCACGACGGTATGCGTTGCGTTGGACGACCCGTACTGACATTCTACGGCCACAGTGAATCTTGCATTCGCGCTTGCCATGCGTACAGGGAGGCCAAGAATCGGAGTACTGGACCTAGACGTGTTTGGGCCAAGTATACCGAAGCTGATGGGCCTCGACGGTGACGGCGCGGAAGAACCACTGCTTACACCTGGTACGTCTGACCTATCAACTTTTGCTATATACTTACTGACTTTCACCACCTCAGCCGGCGCGCTTGTCCCGCCGACGAATCACGGTCTACCCTGCATGTCAATGGGGTTCCTTCTTGGTCCTGGGCGCGAGAGCGAAGATAAAGCGGTCGTGTGGCGCGGCCTGATGGTGCAGAAGGCCGTTCAGCAGTTGCTCTTCGACGTTGACTGGCGCGCACCGCTGTCACTCGAACGACCGAACGAAACAAATGGACCCGGTTTGGACGTGTTGGTTATCGATATGCCGCCTGGGACTGGCGATGTACCGCTCACGGTCGGACAACTGGTGAATGTCGACGGTGCGTAACCCTACGGATATGAACTTGCAGACCCCAGTGCTGACTTCCTCGTGAAGGTGCTGTTGTTGTCAGTACCCCGCAGGACGTGGCGCTTGCGGATGTGAGGAAAGGGATTGCTATGTTCCGCAAAGTCGGCGTACCGGTGCGTGTTGGACTACGGCGTGATTGCTTGGATATTCGCTGACACCGTTCCTGCCGATAGATTACTGGCCTGGTACTGAATCAATCGCACTTCTTCTGCCCATCCTGTGACACTCCGCATGAACTCTACGGTTCTGCGGAGCGCTTCACAGCGGTCTCGGACCAGCTGGGCGTTGACATGCTCGGACAACTACCGCTCGTACCAGGCGTTAGCGCGAGTGGCGATGGTGGCCAACCGTATGCGCTGATAGGCGGTGGTGCCGCGGAGGGCAAGGGCGCAGAGATGTGGAAGAGCGAAATGGAGAAGGTCGCTGACGCTCTATGGAAGTCTTTGAAGTTCGAGACACCATAGCCGTCGCTCTTGAGACTGTGCTGCATACTATTGACTACGATGGTTGCCCATTGTGATCTATTATTACGATGTACCTCCGGACGGCGGCGTTACATTGCACCACTACCAATAGCTACGGATGTCGCTGGAATCTTCATAAATATTCCTCTCCATGAAGCCTGGTCTCTTTGTGTAGTGTAGCTAGATGGACGTCCACGGCACCGTCAAACAGTGAAAGCGAAGCGCACCCCCAGAAGATGAAACGCGTCAGAAAATCCGGGTGACCGCGACGCGCGCTAATCGAGCGCCGAGGTTTGTTCTCGACCACCACCTTGGTCTCTCCATCAGGATCGTCGATAATCTATTGCTATACGACTTGCAACCTGAAGCCTCGAATGTCCTGCGAGGGACTGTAGAGGCACCAGGAACGTGCTTTCCAATCATCGTAGCAAGGAGGTGACGCTGCTCACCGGCACGCGTCTCGCTTGCCGTGCATGCCGACCGCTCTCCCATGCAACACTCAGCATTCCAAGACATCAACTGGGCTCCATCTGCCGCGCTGACGAGCGGTACCGGCTCAATACAACGAAGACAATGATGAGCTACTGAGACCTCGCCCTTCACGCAACATGTCCTCGTACTCGGTGTTGAGGATCTCCGAGGAAGCTCTATAAAGGCGGGCGATGATGGTGCAGGTGCTGAGCACAACACTCAAACCATGTCGACTGAAGCTGGATTCAAATTGCGGATTGCCATCTGGTAAGCAGTCAACATATACAACACACCTCAGGCTGACTTTGTCTACAGCGGTGGTGGTATTGGTGGCCTGACGCTTGCATGTGCCCTCTCGCGTGCGAAAGATATTGCGGTCGACGTATACGAGCGTGCGCCTGACTTCAATACCGAAATCGGGGCTGGTATCTCGATCCGCCCTCGCAACATGCCCTTCTTGTCCGAGCTGGGGCTAGCCGAGGAGATTGCTGCTATCAATGGCAGAACAGGCGGCGCCTCAGGTACGTCGATGCTATACGTAGGATCTTGACTACACGCTTATGTGCGACTGCATTAGGGTCTCTGTTCACTGTGTACAAGGCCGATACACCCGAACTTAAGGTACTGAGGGAGGTTCGGGAGGAAGGTGCGTTCGTCAGACATGATCCACAGTGATATCCTACTGACGTTCTTGCAGGATCAGTCTCGGTACATCGCGCCGAGTTCCATAACATCCTATCCCGCCACATCCCAGAGCACGTCGGCATGCACAGCAACAAGCGCCTCGCATCCTACGTCGATCCAGACGATGCTAGCTCTCCCATTCGCCTCACCTTCACCGATGGCAGTACGGCAGAGTGCGACGTGCTGGTAGGCGCGGATGGTGTCAAGAGCGCTGTGCGCGCGAAGATGCTCGAGGATGTCGCCAGCCGTACGGAAGATAAGGCCCAGGCTGAGAAGTTGCGCGAAGCCATTCCGCCTCGGTTCAGCGGAGCCATCACGTATCGCGCGATCATTCCGAAGGAGAAACTGTCTCATATCCCGGAGGATAGTTCTGTCTGGACGTCGGGCAATAACGTACGGTGAACCATCTTCACTCGGAGAACTCATGCTGACCGATCATGGCCTTTCGCAGTATACTGGAAGCGGACGCGTGCGTTCATAGCTCGTACCGTCGACCCTACACCCCTCTGACATCCCGTACATGACAGGCGGTCGTCTCGTATCCTATCTCTCAAGGACGTTTGCTTAACGCGGCGCTCACTACGTTCGACTACTCTCTGGAAGACACGCTACACCCTCAGCCATGGGTCGCGCAGGCGCAAGGGAAAGACCTTGTACCTCTTCTGGAAGGTTGGGCTGAGGAGCCGCGCAGCATCATCGCTGTAAGTACCGCCGGACGTTTCCTGCATTGATCTGTGTGCAGGACTGACACATCGCTTGTAGGGACTCGACGGTCTTGAGACGAAGAAGTGGGTAATCAACATTGTGCGCCCTCTTGATAATTGGTCGGTCGGCCGGGTAACCTTGCTTGGGGATGCTGTACGTTCTTCCCTCGGCTTCATTGCACGACGCATACTGATGATGAGGTAGGCGCATGCGATGCCGCCCTTCCAAGGAGCTGGTGCCGGACAGGCCATCGAGGTAGGCCACTCGTCGTTCTTGTGAATGAGTACGAGTTGACGGTACCATGTCCTTACAGGACGCGCAAGTTCTCTCGGCCATCCTCGCTCATCCCACTATCACGCGCGAGACGGTCTGTCAAGCCCTTCGCGTGTACTCCGACGTGCGTCTCCCCATCGCGATGGCTATCTACAACGCGTCGCGTCGTAGCGGGCAACTCATGGGCGAATCGAAGATGTCGCCTGAGGAGATCGTTGCGGAGTTTGCTCAGGTTGGGCAGAGTGCGTGGAGTAGGGGGAGCCCTGAGGAGGATGTGAAGCGAGCGATCGAACTGTTTGAAGAAGCTGTCTCGACGTGAATGTTCAGAGTACCCGCATGTACGCTCTTGAACAGACACAAACCTCGAACGAACTCAATCGCGTTTGCCTGAGGCTCAGGATCCACGCACGGCATCCGTTGTAAGAACCATCTCAGCGTGCCAAACAAGCTCGAAGCCAATAAAAGCGTTCCCTTCGATATGCGACAAGCGCTGGCAAGTCGTAAAACCACCAACATTTCTTTCAGAAATCCTCAACTCTCACGTGACCGTACTCTATCGGGTCG
The DNA here is from genome assembly GCA_900536885.1 of Peniophora sp. CBMAI 1063. NCBI lineage: Eukaryota > Fungi > Basidiomycota > Agaricomycetes > Russulales > Peniophoraceae > Peniophora > Peniophora sp. CBMAI 1063. The sequence continues at coordinate 88,969 of UWZB01000045.1, forward strand.
GCTGCCTCAACCCGGTACAATGCCCCTACGACCTGGCAGATATTCGCGATCTCCAGACTACACCACCCGTGACCAGCGTACACATACTTGTCAACGTGGTCACTACCCAGATTTGCGTTGCTGCTACCAGGAAGACGGTGCCTGTCACCGCACTCAGCAGGCTGAGTAGGACGAAGTACTCCGCACCTCGACCATGAGCGAAGGACGTGGCGCCAAGCGTGAATAGGCATCCTAAGATACCGCCTGTCGAAGATGCGGCAAGCCAGTGCGAGGTTTGTAGAGTGCTGGGACTGGCATATGCTGCTGCCACGATGCCTAAGCACAGAGTGCCGGTGAAGTTCATCTATTTCAAGCGTGAGCAAATGTATATCGGCTTATCGATGGCGTAGCCGTACGCACAAGGGCAGAGCGGAATGTGTCGTTGGAATTCGATGTTGACGAGGGGCGGGGAGAAAAAGTAGCGGGGGGTGGAAGGACATAAATTTCCAAGGTATGTGGATCTATCCTGTCTTGATCTGCATGCGCTATGAGCGCTGAGAACGTAGACTGATACTGCTCTAGCGAAGCTACCTGTTGTGCCGAGTTGTGTACGGACTCGTGCTCCTGCCGTGAGGGGTGCGGGGCTACAACTTGCATAGTCCCGCCCAGCCGCCGGTAGGGGGAGGCGTATAGATGCGTAGTGCCGCGGTCCCACTGTGCTGGAATGCCTTCGCGATACGGAGTGAGCTGGCCAGATGTTGGCACCCGATGGATCTGGCACGTCATAGATCTTGGAGAGCAGATCTGCTGGGGACTGGGGGGCCATGCAGTACCCGATCGAATCTCCGGGCGCATAAGACATCTGGAAAGGTAAGCGTGGGTACCTAACAACGTGCGTTCAAGCGGTGTTGTCCGGTGTAATGCAGTGGACGAGGGGGGCAGGTGATGCTTGGGTTTGACACTGGTTCGCGGCGAACCGGGTTCTGTATCTCTCTGACGGGTTCTTTGTCGGGTATGTGCACTATATGGATGTAGGGTACGACAGTCCACTGAATAGCCGTCAGTGCAAACGCTCCCCCGAGCTGGGCGGACGGAAGAGCTTGCCATACAGCCCCAATCGATATACCATTGCGATATCCTCCCTTTCTGTGAGATATCGAGGTTTGCGCATGTTATCTCGAAAGAGTTCTTTCTGTGATTTCTCCCTCTTTCCTGCATTGTCTCAAGAGACGAGTCTACTTCTCATAGCTGCTTTATGCAGGGATACCCGTGGGACACCTTACTATTGTGGAGTCGTCGAGGGGCCAAGCCGGTCGAACGGCACCAGGACTCAGGCACTCAAGAGCTTCGGAAAGAGGAACGAGACTCCCAGATTCATACCGGCATACTCACGGCCCGGTTCCGGCGCCCGTCAATTTGCACTGGTGTTCCATATATGTCCCAGTATCGTGTGTCCCTAGAGTTCATGCCGTGCAGCATACCAGTGAACATGACTGTTATGAAGGCGTATTACGTATGTCCTGAAGGCAGGATACAGAAAGGCACGAGACACTATTGTAGCAGTCTACACGAGTAGTGGTGAATTATACGCCAGATACCCTGTAACGACCTGTAAGCCAGGTTCTCAGTCGGATGCAAACCTCTGGGGATGAAGTTCGAAAGGGCTATCTGCGCCGACTTACTTCAATATCTGAGGATTCAGCTATTACCTGTGTACTCACTTCTAACTATAGGGTGGTATCCGGCGTTACACGTTCAGGCACGATGGTATTACTGGTGGAGTAAGTGCCATTGAGACTTGATTGAGCCTTCGTGAACGTACTTTTGGCCAAAATCAGGCGTGAGCTTGTGTAGCTCAAGATACGGATACATGTTAGCTTGAAGTAGAGCTGGCGTCACGCGTATGTGCTCTGTACAGATCAGACAAACTGAAAGAGCGATACACAAGAGATCGAGTCAGGGACGCGCCTCAGAGCAGCCGCATCCCATGTGACCGCGGCGACCATTCCGTAAGTCAGACGCGCTCGTCCCATCAGCCTCTTTCCCCTTGACCACCGCCTGCGGCACCGCCTTTCCTTTGCCCTCATACATGTCGCGCACAACACACTTCGAAATAACCATGTCAGAATAAGAAAAGAAGATGGCGACGACGCGCCCGCGCCAACGGTCGACGAAAGAGTTCTTCGCGCCCGCCGCGTTCGACCCTGGATGAAAGCCGCGCGACGTGCCAAGCGTCCACAGTCTGACTTTTCGCACTCGCAAGCGTAAGCCATGACATTTGTCATCATGCGCCGCGCAGACAATATGGACAATACGGGCTCGGCCGCTCGATCGACAGCGCGCGACACTCATCTAGTCCTCGTCCCCACCGAGATAACTGGTTCTCAGCAAGATATTGCGTCCAGAGAGGAAGAGTTAGTCTACGTCTGGACTGCGCGCGATTTTTTACCTGACATATGCCTTCCGTGTGCGTAGAAACTGTGTAGTCTACTCAGATGTTGATCTATACATATACAGCATGGACTACCGAAGAAGAAACAATATGCAATCCCAGAAATATCGTCGAATAACTGTGACACAGAACTCCAAGATCCAATCGTGAACGCATCCTGCACTTGCGCTTGACCTCCACCGCGGCCCTCCGTCATCTTGCATGTGTTCTCAGTCGCCATACCACCCCCGCAGTTACCGCGATGCAAACGCTCGCGAGCATTGCGATCTCCCACGTCTGTGTTGCCGCGACCATAATCACGGTGCCAGCCGCCGCGCTCAGAAGGCTCAGCAACAAGAAGCACTGTCTGCCTTGACCTCGGTGAAGGGCCAGTGTTGCTAGCGTAAACATGCTTCCGACGGTCCCGCACGTCACTGACGCGACGACCAAATGGAATGCCTTTAGGTTATCGGGGGATGCATAACCCGCCGCTACGATGCAGAGACATATGGCGCCGGCGAAGTTGATCTACCGCGACGTCAGCCAGGTTTCAGAATACCGTTGTGGTATATATGCCGCACCAGGGCTGAGTCGAGTGTATCGTTCTGCGAGGATGCCTCTGTGTGCGCCGCAGATCCGGCGACCGCGGGGGCAGGGAGAGCGTGTGCATGGAAGCTGTACGATTGCACTGCCGGCCAGAATGAGCTGTCGTACTTGGACGCGGACCGGTGATCCTTACCACGTGGGTCAAAGTAGGCGCCCGCTGGCGGTGCTAAAACTCCATGTACGTTGCTTTGTCTTGTGTGCTCATATGTATTCCCTACTGATTGCGGATGAGAGAGTATGGGCGAGTGGTACAGTGCCTTTGAAGTAGCCGCACAGTACAGGCCTCTACGACGTTGAGTGGAAGGAGCGGCTGCATTCATGAAGTGATGCGAGGTGTTGTGGCGGGATAGCAAGCTTGGGGATGTGGGAATGGGGCTTGGGGAAACTGTCGAAATTCTCCATTTCTTCGCGAACAAAACCCCAGCCCAGCTTCGCCCGCGACGCGCGACGAGTTTTAGGAACAAGAGGGAAAAAAGACAGATATGAGGCGATGAAGCAGAGACAGGCGGCGCTGACTCCTTCCAATTGGGGGTAAAGGGTTCCCGGCGTGCTGACGACATATAATGATGGGCGGGACAGAGAAGTACCGGCCCGTCTTGCTATCACCCAAATGTGCTTCAGAGCCTTGGAACGAGTGGACTTTTACTCGTGCTACGTTGTATGTCCATATACTCAGAGACAGACTTCACTATTAAGGACAGCTCGTACTCGCATAGTGCTGCACGACGTCAGGACCGAACTCCGAGTTGGCCGTGTGACGCTTGCACTAACTTCGTCAAAAGCGCAGATGAAAAGCACGAGGTGCTTCTGAGGGGTCAAATGTCCCTTACATTAGACCATATAGACAAAGGGTAGGGTGAATGAGGTTGATGGCAAAGGTACGAGAGCTCGTAACGTTAACAAGTACGGGTTACTTCACGACATAGATCTGATCACGATTGGTATTAACGGCTACACACCATCGGGTTAGCACTATACCGGTTTCTTCGCTAGCCATCTTCGTCGTGAGCGGGATAGCCGCTGAGAGAGATATCTCTTGCGCACGCGCTCGTCCCAACGCAGCACACGAAAGCCGCTCCGAAACGTCGCCACCCAACGAACGGAACACAGTCCGAAACCCACGTGACCGTGACTACAGTTCGTAGGCACGCTCGTTCCGCGAGCCCAAGCGCCAACGACCCGCGCTTGACCACCACCTGCGATAAACCCTCTTGTTCGTCTCCCATTATACGACACGCCACGAAAAATAGAAGAGAAATTGTGATAGTGGCGACGCGCACACGCCGACGATCGATGGAAGTGCTCTGCGTCCACTGAGGTCAACCAGCCACCTATGAAAGCGGCGCGACGACGTGCTGACCGTATATTGTCTGGCTTGTCACCTCTGGCAGATTTCGATGATGGCGGGTGTCTGCGATGAGCGCCATGAGCGCGATTGAAGCGGCAACAGCTGGTTGATAGTACGGCCGCTGGGACAGGTTCTGGGCTTCACGTTCGTGCCCTGCTAGGACTCGTATACATATTGACTTTGGCTCGCAAATGTCTATTGCGGGGTCCGTCGCTCGCAGAGTGTACGCTGACAGCATATTATATTCTCAGATTGCTCAATACATATACTCAGAAGCAAGGCCGACACTTTCTACCGCGAGCTACATCCCATCCATGAGCTCCGTTTACAAGCGCATGTGAGCGTCACCTCGTCTGTACGCTCAATCGCCATACTACGCCCGCCGTCATTACGATGAACACTCCCGCAAGTGCTGCCATCACCCAGGCCTGCGTCGCTGCAACCATCGTCACAGTTCCGACCGCCGCGCTCAACAGGTTCAGCAGCAGGAAGCACTGACTCCCGCGTCGATGATCGAGGAAAAGTGAGGCCAGCGTGAAGAGACATCCAGCGATCCCGCAGGCTACGGATGTAACGAGCAACCGAGATGTTTTCAGGCTGTCGGGCGACGCGTAGCCTGCTGCGATGATCCCTAGACAAAGTGCACCGGCGAAGTTGATCTGGGAGAGCTCATGAGCGCGCTGATATACTATCCTGTTCAAGGCGGCTTACAAGGGCTGAGCGGAATGTGTCGTTCCGCGTCTGGGAATGCATATACGCCTCAGATCCGGCAAGCACGGGGGCTGGGAGAGCGTATGCATGGAAGCTGTGCTGACGCACTGCCGACGGGAATGAGTTATCCTATCTGGGATACGCGCCGAGTGATCCTTACCACGTGGATCGTAGTAGGCGCTCGGTGGGGATATGGGCGTTTCTCCAAATTCCGTGCTTTGTCTTATATATTCGGGTGTATTTCGCCCCGCATGCGGAGGGGCGTATGCGAAAGGATGGAGGGACGGGATTCTCGAGGCGTTTGTCAACGACGACGAGAGTTCGCGCGTGTGGTCGCGACTCATGGGCAGAGGTGTCATGTACACGCTTATAACGACAATGTGCTGCTCGTTTGAGCGAGGGTAGTAGGCGGGCGAGGGCAATGGGTATGGGTATGGGGCTTGGGGAAACTGTCGAAATCCGTCATTTTTTCGCGAACAAAACCCTACCCGGGCCCCGTTGCTGGCCCTTGCAGAATGGGGGCTCTTGCGGATGCTTTTGCAAACGATGCAGTGGGCGCACTGATACACTGCCAGTGAGAATGCCGAACTCATCGGCATGATGCGGTCACACGTGCCTTCCGCGGGGAAGTCTAGTTAGCCAATGAAAAGCATGACGTAGCTTAGCTAATTCTCTTCATCTGCTACCTATCGGTGCCATAAAACACAACGACTTAAAATATAGGATGGCTCCCATCTTGATGGCGCCTTTCGCGTTGCTCCGAGAGAAACTCATTCCAGTGACCATGATGGCCCCCCGCCAGCGGTTGCACACGACTGCGAGGTGCCTATTACAAAGGTACTATAGCTTCAGATTTGTGATCGCGGTGCTGGAGCACACGAAAGCCGCTGCGAAACGTCACCACCCAACGAACTCTACGGAGTACGAAACCCACGTGACCGTGACCACAGTTGGTCGACGCGCTCCTACGCGCTCGTCCCGCGACTTTCAGCGCTCGACGCGACCACCACCTGCGAAACCCCTCTCTCCTTTGCTCCAGTCAAACACGACATACAAAGAAGATAATCACACGAGGAGAAGATGGCGACGCACACGCGCCAGCGGACGATGAAAGAGTTCTTCGCGCCCGCGGCGTTCAACCCTGGCCAGTCGCCGCACGACGCGCCGAGCGCCCAGTATGGCTCCTCACACTCGCGGGCATAGCCCATGACGTGTATCAGTGCTGTTGAGCAGACTAGATAGACAATACGGGCTCGGCTGCTTAATCATCCGCACGCAATACCCGCCCCCGCCCCC
>UWZB01000046.1:0-40425 GCA_900536885.1 Peniophora sp. CBMAI 1063
AGAGAATTGAAATAGTTAGCATCCAGATAGCGCAGCGAGCGCTAGTGCTAAGTTTACGTATATAGTCACGTCCAAGTAACGTCCGCATCACAACCCTTGCCAGGTGGTATATTCCCCTGTTCACATATCAATACTGATTGTAAGCCCAGATCATAGCTATAGACCTGACTGATAGCATATAGGTATACAATCCTACAGCAAACCCACTCGAACGACAGGTTATCTCACTGGGAAAGCAGGAAAACCCGTGAAGCCTGACCTCTGTGTTTATTGGGGTTGATTCCTCGATAAGCGCGGTAAAGAACGACAACGTCCATCCCAACCCTTCTAACCGTCTGTATGCCTATGTTGCACCCTGCATCCTTCTCTATGTCGCCTTTCTTGATTGCATCGCGGAAATGATCGGCTAGCGCTGCATTCGCGATGTTGGGCGGCACCCCGACCTTTCCTTCGGGCAGGTCGCCGCCACAGTGGGTGAATAGCACTTGGCGGGCTAGTATAGCCTCAGCCTTGCGAGCCTGAAAGTCGCGGTCAGAACCCGGTGGAGTGGGTAGACCGGCGACGACAGCGTCGAAGAAGGCCTGGGCGTCCATGGGCTCCTCCGAGTTCGTCGCGGGTGTGGTCGGGTGGGCGTGCGTGCACTGCGGGGGGTTTTCGACGATGCTAGTTGTTAGGCGTGTGAAGCCTTCTTCGAGCTTGTCGTCGATGTGTTGGCCGATCTTGTCCGTGTATGCAATGAGGTCGAGCCTCTGGTCCGAGAGGATGAGAGTGACCAGCTCGCCAGCTGACGCCGCCGCCGACATCATCTCGCTCTTCTTGATCTGCCCCGTACCAAGTATCCTAAGTGCGCCAGCAATCGCCTCCAATGTGATCTCCGGTTCCGATCTCGGAAGCAGCTTGAAACCCTTGAGTACGTCCCAGTGCTGCTTCGCTCTATCAGAGCTCAGCAGTCCTGCGGACTTCAAGGGTACGGCTGGGCTCGCCGCCGGGGGGGAACTTGCAGGTGGTACCGGCGCGGCTCTCGGCTGAGGCGACGGGGTGGCCGGCCCTGTCTCTGGTGGTGTTACCGTCCCAGCCGGTTGTGAGCTGGCCGTCTCGGTGGGTTCGGTCGGGTCTGTGGGGGATGTGCTCTGAGGCGCGCTCGAGCAGGAATTATTAGTGTGGTCAGCATTATATGAACGTATCGTATTGTAGATCTGCTCGCGACGAGACTGGCGAGATGCCTTAGAAGATGCTTCCTTGGGCGGTGGTGTTCTCAAAGGGATGCGGCTTCCCCCGCGTTTGGACGCCGCAGTGACAGTTACGCCCGTAGGAGAGCGTAGTACCGTAGGGCTGTCCGCCAATGCGGTATTTCTGGCCGACATCTCCTATACTACTTAGAAGCTAGGGCGTACCTGTACCGTACACTACTTCTAAGCGTGGGAAAAAACGGAGATGATGGTGGTTTTCCAGCATCCAGTTCTCTTTTGACTTCTTGATCCCTACTTCACTTGCGTAGTCTTGCCTCGTCTTATTACGATCGTACTTGCAAGATGCAGATGATCACACTCCCGAATCACCGGGGTGAGCAAGAATTAGCATGCAGCTACGGGCGTTCTGATACAGGTATATACAAGACATGGTATAGTGACACAGTCTGATCAATCAAAAGAACGATAAGGAGGTAGTGCTACGATCCACATGCACCCAAACATTACACATCGCGAGCCTCCTGTTCACAAGAATGCGCTTGATCGGCGCGTCGCAGCTCATTCGAGTGGAAAGCAGATCTAGCAGCGCAAGCTCTATCGATGAGCCATGCGGCTGTTTGCTTCCGAGAAGCGCTTCATTGAAGTCCGCATGCAAGATGAGCGTATCGAGGTGAGGGAAGAGCGCCGGGGAGCGACCGTCGTCCGTAAGCCGAGAGAGCGCGACGAACAGTTCGAATGACGCTGGATACGAGCACGACAGGCGTCGTACGTCCTGAGCTGTAGAGAATAGACGGATCCAGTCTCCCGGTTCGTGCTCTAGCGCTTGTGTGTTTGCCGCGATGTAGACGGCGCGTAAAGACGAAAGGGTGATTGTGTCGATGAACTTGAGCACATCGGTATCGGCGTCGTGCACATGCCTGCTGCCGTGAGTGGTATCGGTATCCCAATTCTCGTTAATGGATTGATATGATCTGTCGGGGTCGGGAGGCATCCGGTGAGTCTCGACGTCGGTGCGCCTAGTCCATGAATGTTCTTTGCTCTCACGGTAGTGCACGCTGACAGTATGCTGGGATAGCATCATCTCAACAGGATGGTATGCATCGTCCAACGCATTCGTGCAGGTGATAGGCAAGAGAAACGCTCCGTCATCCATTGGGCTCCCGAGAGCGAGATGGACCTTGACGACTGTCATCCGGGGCACGCAGAAGTTATTCCAAAAGTACTTGTAGTCATCGCTGTATGAACCACGGCAATCACAGATGACCGAGAGCTTTCGTAGATGTGGGATGTGATAGGGCTCGGGAAGGGGTAGAGTCTCGCCAAATGGCTCGTCATCGACCCACGCTGGGACGGGGAGGAAGTTCCTGAGTGCAAGTTCTTGAAGTTGAGGCAGCGATGCTAGGACGTCTTTGAAGCGGGGCGCGTCTGTCCGATATGGAGTGCCAGTCAACGATTCCACGTAGTCAATCGCGAGATGAAGATGCGTGACGCTGCTGGGGAACGGAAGTACTGTCTCCCACTCCGGATAGCACCCGCGGAGGGAGACACGTCGGAGAGCAGTGAAGCCGGACAGGTTGTATACGCCCTTGTCAGGCTCGAGCTGACACCACCCGTCGCATTCGGAGATGTCGAGGTCGACGATCAACTCCGTGAGGGTGAACCTGGATGGCCAAAGGGTGCGCAAGGCGGCCGAAGTTTCGTCCAGGTCGCGCGAATTGATGCACACCGATTCGCTGCGTTTCATGATTGGTTCACACAGGTAACTGCCGACTGGTACGCCGCCGCGATGGAAGGCGCCAGTATCCACAAGGAGCCGTAGTGGCAACTTCCCTGCGCGGCGAACAATATCTGCTAGCATCCAAGTAGGTAGATGTGGGCAAGCTATTTTCGTCCACAACGCGGGCGTACTGAGTGCCGTCTACATAAGCAAGAGGTCAACCAAGGACGTATATGCGAAGACAGAACTTGCTCACTCGTCTCCAATAACTGCATACGCGCGTGACATTGACCCAACCAAGGTCGAAGCAAGTTTTGCTGCCTTCCTGGACGTAACGATGCGGGTGCCAGCCTTTCTGTGCGAGGGCGAAGATTGTGGATAGGACCTCTGCTGGCAGCGCCGCAGCGCCGTGGGTTGCGTTTCGGTACTGGGAAGCTATGCGCCAGTACTTCTGAAACATTCTGAACTCCTGCGCGATCATGCGCGACCGTACGGATGGCCCGACGTTGAGTTTCCGCGTCGCGAGAGGTGCAAAGCGCGACTGGATGAACGCGGACCACGCGTCCCTGTCTCCATATGAGCTTAGCGTCGGTCCAGGGTTGCCGTCTTGAACACTCACTCGGACGTACGAATGAACGCGAACTCGTCCCATGAAGTATCAGTATTCCCGAGAGACATAGTGGTGGTGGATGGACACGAACAGCAGTCGAACCTCGACCGCAGTCACGGATCATTTTGTGGCACCCGATCAATCACCCTGCTCAACGCTCTCAGCTGCTCTCAGTCTGAATCCTTCGTGGACATCATTCGCTCCTTGCAACTTCGCCATGCATGCAAGTGCCCGGTCACTTTGTTCGCCATTTGACTTAGTACATGTGTTGAGGGAAGAGCTTCTCCAACCCAACTCCAACCGGTCATTGCCCGCCCCCGTCATAACATTCTTTGGTAACCTCTACGGAGGGTCGTTCAATAGACCACTAGCATGCATTGCTTGATGTACACCAGCTTCTCGATGTCCACGCCTTCGGTATCATGACTATCAGTACGAGCTATGTCACCATGGAATCACGTCCAAGCTACGCACCCTGCTCCGGCTCTCCCAGCCAATCGCGCAGAACCTGATCGTCCTCGGAGCCATTGCCCGTAGTCCCGCGCACGTCCTCGGGGAAATCACGATCTTGCACTCTCAAGTACCCGGTACGCTGTACTGCTTTCCAGTTACAAGCACAAAAGACCCCCTCGACGATGTCCGTTAGGTAAGGGGAGATATGCCTGACGCGATTCCCCACGGGCAGACGCTTCTTCCTCGCCTCGTCCATCTTGAACATGACGAAATCCACAAGCGCTTCCGTATCGAGAGTGCCTTCGACGCCTCGAGAAGGGCCAGGGCCGTGGTCTTCGCCTGGCGGTGGGTCGAAGATGCCGGGGTGCTTGTTTTGTATCCATGCCTGCACCTCGTCACTGGGGATGACATAGCCCCCGACTTCGTAATACGATTGGGCGCGCTTATACGCTTGTTCGCCCTCCTTCAAGGCGTCGACGAATACCATGTCGTCGGTTACAACGTATCTGCAATCACCGGTGTCGACTGGAGGGGCCAAAGCAGATGAAATCGTAGCGGGCTGACGCCGCAGTGCGTCCGGGCCGACAGCAAGCTGGCAGGAAGGGTTGTAACTCGCGTCGCTCATATCGGGACGATGATGCTGTCCTGGAAGATACCTTTAGTGGGACTGGTTAAGTACTTCATCTGGCACGACGTTGGCGATCACCGTCAGGCAGATTCGGCTACCGGCGGCCTGTGATCGTCGAGCGAAGACGTCATATAGACGGCCTGTACAGCTGTGCTTACTCCCAGACGAATGTGCACGGCATAAGGATCATTGCCGGCGCCGCGCTTCAGCCATCACTGCAGTATGAGAAGGACATGCCCAGCATACGATTTGCATAGCGGTAATGGAAGGAGGGAAAGCATGTCGAAAGCCTAACTACATACAGGCATTTTGGTGACCCGAGCCCAGTGTACAACAAGACAGGTAGAGATACATCTAGTAGACGTAGCCGAGGATCTTGCCACCGACGTTCTTGCGACGGGCCTCCTCGTGGTCGAGGATACCGGACGAGGTGGTCTGTATCAATTTGTTAGCACGCATTCGTGATAGAGATGGGGAGGAGGGACGCACAAGGATGATCTTGCCGAAGGAACGGGCGGGGAGGAGCAAGTTGACCCAGTTCTCGATCTGGCCGACCTGGACGTTGAAGCGCGGGGAGATGACACCCGTCTTGTTCAAGCGGCCATTGAGCTGGACGACGATCTTGCCAGAGCGGTGGTCGTCGACGATCTCGAAGTCGCCGATGTAGCCTGCAGAGCGCAACTTGTATCAGCGCACTGCTCACGTGGACGTAAACAACAATGATGGGGAATGGAAGGGATGTCATCTTCGTAGTGAACTCAGATCCGTAGGAGTGTAGGAAGTGCGTTGTAATGGTTGATTGAAGACAAGTGACAATCTTTCGGAGCGTTAAAACGAGGGGCGGGTGGAGGCAGGACCTCGTCGATCGTAGTTATCACTCCGATTATATTCGTGTACGAGGGCGAAGACCAAGGTATGTGGGAGGATACGCACCGTGGCGCTGCATGACGGAGAGGAACTTGACGGTGACCTTGGAGGCAGGACGGACAAGGACCTGGCGCTTGCCACGGCGCTCCGCGTTGACAATGTTGTTCTGAGAATACAGGTCAGCTTCCAGCTCATGTCAATATACTGGATAGACATACCAAGCAGTCGTTCTTCAGAGTGTACGTATCAGCAAGTAGTATATAATAGAATATATAGGCCACGCACAAGGACAGAGACGCGGACCATCTTGAAGTATACTTGGCGGGTGAGAGGCGGGTAGGTCTGTAGACAAAATAAGCACAAAATTGCTCGTCCGAGTGTCGCGCAAGCGCGAGTCAGGACGAGCTTCAGCGTATATTACGCCGCCAGCCAGTATAGTCCGTCGTCCAAGCGCAATTCCGCATTTTTAAATGTCTAACCTTGACGAGCGCCGGGCAGCGAGAGCGAGCAGAGGGTCTGAGGCAGCGACACGACTTTGCGTAATTCCACAAGTCCGACTGCCCCGCTGTCAACCGGACGTGAGAAGGCGAGGCCAGAACTGTAAAGCATGTGACGCGGTGATTGCCGAAGCGCTCTTCGCACGCGCGTGCGGCGTCTGCTCGTCGACCAAGTGTTGCTCGCCGCCGTCCCTGCCGTCCCGCTCGCCGTCGCCACTAACTCCCTCCGCCAGTCGTCAACATGGTGTGTGATGCGAACGAAATGCTGGAGGAAATGCTGACCGGATATTGTGTAGGGTCGCGTCCGTACCAAGACCACCAAGCGTGCCTCGCGCGTTCTCATCGAGAAGTAGTGCGTACTTTGTTTCTGGGGTATATTGAACTATTGTACTGACACATTGTACAGCTACCCGCGTCTTACTCTCGACTTCCACACCAACAAGCGCATCATCGATGAAGTCGTGCGTGCAATCAATATATCGTCCTCGAGTATAATATATTAATCGGGAAATACAGGCTGTTGTGCCCTCAAAACGCCTGCGCAACAAGATCTCCGGCTTCACGACGCACTTGATGAAGCGCATCCAGAAGGGACCCGTGCGCGGCATCTCGTTCAAGCTGCAGGAGGAGGAGCGCGAGCGCAAGGACAACTACGTCCCCGAGGTCTCCGCACTCGACATCTCCGTCAACCCGCTCACGATCGACCCCGACACTAAGGCCCTCCTCGCCGCCCTCAACTTCGACTCCATCCCCGCGACCGTCGAGACGCCCGTCATCGCTCTCCCCGAGCGTGGCCCGAGGCGGGACCGCCGCACCGTCCCCGGTGCTGGTCGTTGAACGGCCATTATTCGTGTTGTTGTGGGCAGGGATATGCGCTATGGGTATCGATTATGCTTGCCTTCCTGTACTTCTTACACCAAAACTCCATGCATCGCATTTCAGACCGCACAATCCTCTGTATTCGTGTTGTCGTCCAGATCGAGCGTCGCCTGTCGAAGAGGGCTGCGGTATGCAGCCCGTCTGTGAATGCATCTCTGCCGCCCAGCCTGTGGCGTTCCCGCTTCCCCGGCTCGCTAAGGTACTATCACGGCGTTCACCCATTGTACGCTCGTCCGAGCACCGGGACGTCATACACTCTATCACGTAGGTTTCGCTCTTGTGTGCATTCCCGCAAGACAAGACTCATAGAAGAGCGCGGGAATATCGCCAACATGCAATAGAGCGCAAGGTCTCAGGCTCCCTCTTGTCTCGATCTATCATGGCGTCTTCTCGAGGTAGCGCAGACTCTGGCATGGAGACAGCAGAGTGAGTCTGGTCATAAAGTCGGCGGCTTCTTATATCTGACCGAAGGTATAGAGAGGCTTGGGGGAACCTATTCAGGTCACGCTTCGAACCTTCAGCCGATATCGCTCACCATGCGCCGGCTGTAGAACGCAAGGCCCTCTTACAGTCACTCAAGATTGAGTTGGACGCCCTCGAGAAGTACAGCCGCCGTGCGAACGGGCTTTGGAACGCGTATGTGCGCGCGAGCAGCCTCCCCGCGGAGATACTTGTCATCATCTTTGACTTCGTCCGCGCGAGTTGGAAACCGAGCACTTCATATAATCAATACAACCATCTAACGTACGACTTGGGCTGGATCTATGTCTCTCACGTATGCAATCCCTGGCGTCAGGTAAGCCATCCCCTCTGGGCTTCGTCTCCATGCTTGAGTGCTTCGTCGCTCACTCCTTTATAGGCTGCACTGGGTACTGCGAGCTTGTGGAGCAGGTTTAATATCCTCTCTTTGCCTCCTGGCATGAGGACGGTCTCGAGCGCTCCTTGGGACTACCTCTCGAAGTGTCTATTCGTCTCGGCCTTTCAAATCTGCCTCCGATAAGTGCCCCGCGTGCCATCAAAGACTGCTTATGCGAGCCCGTCTTGCCTCGTATAAGGGGGCTTGACATCTTGACATACATGCATATCTTCGAGAGCTGGGTACCGATCTTGACGCGCCACATCCCCTCACTGCGTGAACTCGACATCGATCTATCTCGCACTCAGGACGTCATGTTGATGGAGAGCCACTTGTTCGGTGGCCAGCCTCTGCGACAACTAGCTCGCCTCTCGCTGAAGAACTGCATCGTTCCACCAAAGTCCAACCTGCTCTCCACCTCTCTCACACACCTTAGCCTCGCTATGGGAGACTACGCCGATTATGAGCCTGAGTGGATGTCGACGGCGAAATTCAGGTCCCATCTCAAGTCCGTACCCAACCTCGAAGAACTGCGTCTGAGCGACGTACTGCCTTACCACGACAGAGAAACAGTAGAGCCGACGTTCTCATTCCCGCCGACGTTCAAGAAGCTCCACGTTCACTGCTCCAACGAGCTTGTCTCCGAGCGCTGTTACAGCCAGTTCTGGACCCATTTTCGGATCCCGAACACGGCCGTCGTCGTCTCTCTCGTCTACGATCACTCTTCAGGCTTCAGGGCGTCCCAGGCCCTCAAGCCTTTGGTAGAACTGGATCCCCTCGACCCTCCCCCGATGGAGATGTGGATATCCCAAACGAGCATGAGGATATGCTTCGGCGAACGGCCCCGAGACGAGTGGACCAGATGCTTGGTCATCCCGTCACCCGCGGACATGCGCGCTTCAGACACATGGGAGGGCACGGGCGGAAGTAGAGCCCTTTACACGGACGGGTTGACAGCGACAGACTATGTGTCCCACAAAGCCTTCGACGTCGTGCGGGCCATCAACTTCTCGCTCGACGCTGCCGAAGCGTACGATACCCCTACGGAGCCCGCGGGCCTTTGGATCTCAAAGTTTGATACGAACGCCCTCGTCAAGCGTATCTCGGCGCCATATACCGCATGCGGGAAGCTTTTCAACGCGCTAGCGCAGCGCGACACCATCACCGGCGCTCTACGGCTGTTTCCGCAGCTCGAGGTCATCGTCTTCTCTGACCAGACAACCGTATCTGGCGCAACTCTCCACACCGCGTTGGACATGGCGCTCCTCGATATGCTTGAGGTGCGGCGCGAGGTGGGCAAAGCGATTCGGGAGCTGTTGGTCGCGCGGAAGATGGCGGATTGGAGTGTGTGGGAGAACGTGGGAGAGGGGACGTATGTGACCTTTTTTGACTGATATCATTCTGTAACTGTACGACTTGAAGCCCGTCATAGTTTGACTGTACGCGCGCGCGCTTTAAGCTGTAGTAGTACCATGTTCACGACTTCTATATGCTTGGCCGTCATTTGGTGCTAGCGACCGCGTGTGGCGTGGGATTTAATTCCTCGCACGCGTCCACAGGTGCAGTGCGTGCTGGTTCGTTCTTCGCCTCGAACCACCATGTCGTCTACCGTTGGGAAGAGCGTATCCGCTGTGCCAAGGGCTCTGTCCTTGCTATCTCGTACTCCTAGCTGCAGCTCTCCTCCGCAGGAATGAGCCCTAAGTAACCCCGGTCCGAGCCTACGGCGCCTTTGCTCCCGCTGGTAGTATATGAATCCGTCGCCGCAGAAAATCTGCCCGCCGCGAGCGACCATGTCGCCTTCCCTGAAAGCTCAGGCGCAAGCGACGGAGTGAGTCATACCCCGCTGATATCGAGGCGTTGCTCGCCTGCTAACGTTCGCTCCAGTGCCACATGGGAAGCGATCTTCAACGCTCGCTTGAACGCTGTCATTGGCGGCTCCTGTGCGACGTTGAACGAAGCGCAGGCACAGACGCTTCAACTCGAGTTCAATGCGATACAGAAGTACACTATTTTGGCAAAGCGGCGTCGCAACGCCTGCATGGGCGCTTGCGGGCTACCGGTGGAGATTCTGGCGAACATCTTCGCATTCGCGCAGGTGGGCTGGACACCGTCTCTGTCCTCCCGCGCCGACATGAAGTATGACTTCGGCTGGATGAATGTCACCCATGTTTGTTATCTCTGGCGTTCGGTGAGTGGCCATATGATTTATGGAACTGGGCATAAATACTGATGAACTATCACACAGGCTGCTATCGGCACCGCTCACTTGTGGCCCGACATCCGCATCATGACGCTTCCCCCCAGAATGGCAACGGATATATTGCGGCGTTCCCAGCGCTTACCGCTCTCCGTCTACGCCCATAATCAGCGACACAAGCACTACAAGGAGAACGGCAGCCATGCGCTACTCCCCCTCTGGCTATGCGAGCCCATTCTCCCCCGCATTGAGAAGCTCAGCTTCTATTGTGAGTGGGAGGAGTTTCAGGACTGGCGTTTGGCACTTCGTCGACCCATGCCCTCCATTCGGGACCTATCCATCGATGTTTTTGTCGCCGATTGGCATGAACTGGAAATCTCGGACGATAACTTCCTAGGCGGCGAACCTATCCCGTCGCTGAAGCGACTCACGCTCGGAAGTATCGCTCTCCCTGAGACGTCACCCTTGTACTCCAGTAACTTGACTTTCCTCAGTCTCTCTACCGGGCCAATGATGGAGGTGGGGATGAGCTTACCCACGACGGCGACGTTTCGGTCTCAGTTGCTGCTCATGCCCAATCTTGAGGAGCTTCGCCTGAGGGATTATCTTCCAGAGCCTGAGTCCGAGATATCGGTGCCACACTTCCTCTTCCCACCCGCGTTCAAGAAGCTGCACGTCTTCGTCTCCAAGCCGGACATCATGTACACTTCCTATCTCGACTTCTGGAGCCAGTTCCACACTCGATTCACCACAGCCGTCGTCGCAGTTGTCTCAGTCGAGCTCACTACACGCGGCATCTTCATAGCTGCTGCTGCGTTAGCTCACTTTATCAAAAGCGGACCGCAACCGCAAGAATTATGGCTTTCTCAGGCGGCAATGATGTCGCGCTACAGTGAGCGACCGCGCGAAGCATGGGGGACCCGGTGGGACCCCAATGCTGACTATCCCGCCGGACAGACATCGTTGGCGGACTGGGCCATCGATGCGCGACAAGGGCGGCGTCTGCACACCGGAAGAGCTCTGGCGAGCGCGTTTCAGAGCCGCATGGCATCGGCCTCGTTGAGCGCCATCAACTTCTCGGGCGGGGCCGTCACGGCCAACAATGGCGGGGATGACCCTGCGGGTCTTTGGCTGTCGAGGTTCGGCGGGCATCGCGCTGTGAAGCGTATCACGGTGCCATACGTCCTCTGCGAGAAGTTGTTCAACGCGCTCGGGCAAAAGAGCGACGACGGTGAAGCGTTCAAGCTGTTTCCCGCGCTCGAGACGATCGTGTTCTTCCACCGGGACGGGCTCTGCGACAAAAAGCTGCGCATCGGTTTGGACGTGGCGCTCTTCGATTTGCTCGATAGGAGGCGTGAGCGCGGGACGCCGCTGCGGGAGCTCTTGGTAGACGGTGCGGTGGCGGATTGGAGAGTGTGGGATAATATCGGCGAAGGGACTAGTGTCTCGTTTTTCTAGTGTAATGTCTCGTGTAGTTGCTGTGCTTGACCGTTATAAGCATGAAATATTACAAGCCTCTTCGATCCAAAGTGTTGGTAGTTGTCGTATTGTACGGTAATAGCGCGTGGGAACCCTTGTCTCCCGGATCAATAATTGAATCGCCCAAGCTTTGCGATCCGCGTGTGGCTCGTCTTCGACTGTCATGTTGTCGGCCAATGGGCACTACTATCACGACTCAGTACCCGTGACCTCTGCCCTATCTCAATCTCTTCTATTGACTGCTTAAGAACGCACCCTAATACCGGATTCAAGGAAGCCGTCAAGCCGCGATACTGTTGCTTCCGTTAGCGGATGCAACCTGCGCTCGAAAATGCGCCCTTAGCGTCAACCAAGCGTCAACCATCATGCAGTCGTCCCCCAGAGACGATACGTTAACTTGCGCGCGCACCGCAGAGTAAGTCCTCATTCCATGCTGAGGAACGCGAGTTGAGTGCCCAATGCCGTTGTAGAATGTCCTGGGAGACGTTCTTCCGGTCACGTTGTGAGGTGCTCGGTGACGGTCCCGATAGCGCACCGTATGTCACCAAGGGGTAAAAAGTACATGGTTCGATGCATGATACATCACAGCTCTCATAGCGCCTTGCAGCGACGCACTCCGCTGATCCCGATTGCGCACTACGTCACACGCATGGTTTGATTACATACATGGTTGGTGGAACCGAACACATTCATGATACTCAGTCAAAGAATGACACTTGTACCCCTTCGCCGACTTGTCCCCAAACGTCCTGTTCCATCAACTGCCGACTGATGAAAAGCTCGCGAATAGGCGCCCCTCGTTCTCTCCTCACGCGCAAGAGGTTCATAAAAGCAACGTCCACCTGTGGCTCATGTTCCACTTGCAAAGGTTGCTCTTGATGCGGGTCCATCTGCACTCCCGCATGTAAGACCACGATGTTCAGTCTGGGAAGTAGCGCAAATTGGCCATCAGACTCGAGGTCAGAAGCCTCAACCAGTGCAGCGAGCAGAGGAGAGCTTTGTTGATAGGGAATAGCGATGCGCTCGATGTTGGGAGAGGGTAGATGTCGGAGCCAGGTGACAATCATGTACATGTCCATGATGTTTGGTGCGAACGATAACGCCTGAAAAGTGTCAGGCCGTACGGGAAGTAGGAAGTCGGGTGCTGGGCGACTGGTGCGGATGTTCACGCTCCCGCGCATGCGATCGGTTGTGTTCTCGTTGGCGTCGAGGTCAAGGGGCGAATTGTATCTCATTTCCGGCCATACGCGCACCCACTCTTCCCGTGAAGAGGACACTGAACGGCAAAGACTCAGAGCGTTATGAGAGCAATGCAGTTCGCGGAAGGGATGAGCAAGATCGTTGCTGAATAACGCTTGTATGATGATCTCGCCTTCATCATCCAGGGCATTTTCGAACTCTTCATCTATCTCTGCTTCAAATATGACGGTCGTGTTGGGAGCAGCCCTGAATCTGTCCCAGAACCTGCTGAGGATAGGTAGCAGATCCGGAGAAGTGCACCCGAACCGCATCACTCTCAGAGTAGATGTGAGCGTCGGAGGTTGTAGAAAATTTGGATGAGGATTATCGCTCGGTACGATGTTCTGCAAGGAAAGCTCCTCCAGAAGAGGGAACGAGAAAAGGAAGTTATTCAAATGTGAGGCTTCGGGGAGAAAGCCCATGTCTTCGGCGCTGTCTTCGGTTCCAGGCATCTCTATGCGAAGCCTCGTCACATTCGCGGCCGTGAATGGTGTGCCCCAATAAGGGAAACAGCTTAGGAGTGTCAAGCTAGTGAGAGATGGCATGCGAGTCCCAGTGAAGACAGACGTGTTGAACACGATCCAGTCATTAGGAGCCGACCCAGGGGACAATGACAGAGTGAGGTCTTGAAGAATCGGCGCTAAGTCAGGCCGAATCAATTGTGGAACCCAGCTGTTGAATGTACGAGGATCGGCGCTGATGAAGAGACATCGCGTGCGTTCCATGATCGATGGACAGAGCCAATCGTCGATACGAAGCCCCTGGTTTGGTCTATTGGCCAACCATGGAAAATGGTAGCGGATCTTTAGATCCAGCGGCAACTCGCGGCAGTTATGAAGAGCATTGGTCGCGAGGGTTGGTGGCATGTCCAGGCATCTCAGTTCAGTCCAGAGACCAGCATTGCCGTGAGCAGCCTGTCGAGTAGTCAATAGCTGGTAATGAACGCGACGATTCCAACGAACCTGTCTCCAAGATGTGCATACTTGCGTGACATATATCCACCCCAAGTCGAAAAGTGACTTCGCCTCTTCTGAGGGAGGGTCCGGATGGGTACGAGCGCGTTCGGGTTGCCAATCCTTTTGCGCATGGCGAAATATCTCGCAAAGAAGTTCCATCGGGAGAGAGCAGGCCGTATTCAATGCATTGCGCTGTCTCTTCAATGTAGCGATGGCAGCTGTCGCCGCTTCAAGTTCAGAATCCAGCGAACGTAGGTGAGTGATGCGACCGCATCCTGCTAGATCAGCTCGAGGTCGGACGCTCAGATCGAGGCGGCTCCTTGCGAAGGACGACCATGCATCTCTAGAATGAAGTCAGCGAGCATCGAGATGAAGGCAGGGTACTTTACTTGCTTCGTCTCGCTGGCCTGACGATCTCCGAACACATGGGACGAAGACATGGTGGTGCAGAGCAAGTGCCACGCGGTACACTTTATCGCAAAGTCGTGGCACTTATCAGCAATTGTCTCCGACAGGCGGCATTTCTGTTTTTGATTCACTGGCAGGTATGGGAATCAAAGTAGTTCAGATATGGACAACCGCGACGGCCGTTACTTGGAGGCATGATTGACACAACCTAGACACTGATCGCCGAACTTGCACGAGTATGACAGCCGCAAGCAATCGCAGTACAGTCTGGTACAGTATGGAAACAACATGCGATGGTGCTGATGCTCTATGACACGATTCACGAAGATGTGCAACGGTCATGACGCGGGAGCGCCCTCCTCCGCCTGGCGCGCGGCACGACGTGCCTTTTTTGCCGCATTTGCAGCAGCAGCTTTGGCCTTCTTCGCCTCCGCCTGCGCCACCTGGAAGTAAGAGTGAGACGAGGATTATAGAGAAAGATGAGCTCGCGAACCTTCTCTTCCTCTGCTTTCTTCTTCGCCTCCTCCTCGGCCAGACGCTTGGCCTCCTCCGCCTTGGCCTTCGCAGATGCAGCGCCGCCAGCACCGGTCTTGCCCTTCTTCTTTGCATCGCGTGCTGCCTTCTCTTCCTCCTTAATACGCTTGATGCGAGGGTCCACAGAAAGAGCGTTGTCGACAATGGTGCGGAGACGCGCGATGTCTTCCTTCTTGCGGCGGGCACGCTCAGTTTTGTTCTTCTTCTCAGTGTAGCGCTTGTCGTCGCGGCTGACTCGGGCATCAGAGGCGTGAACGATATATTTCGAACATCTCGAAGATAGACATACCTATCGCTACCTTCGTTGACCTCCTTATCGAGGTACTCGAAGCTGCGCCATGAGTCGAACTTGTACCAGAAGTCGTAGAAGCCCTCGACCTGCTCCTTGCTGTCGTCGAAAGAGCCCAGCATGGGGACAGGCTGCGTGCGGCTGAAACGGGCCTCTCGCTCGAATACAGGGCCGTAAAGCTCGAAGAAAGCGGCGTTCGGGTCTTTTGCCTTGGAGATCTCCTTGGGTTCAGGAACTTCGCCCTCGATGGCGATCAAACCGAAGTCGACTGAGTCGTACTGGCGACGCTTTTCCTTGTTGGAAAGCACCTCCATCGCTTTCGAGATGCATTTGAAGAACGCATCATCGTTCGTCTCGCCGACGGCGCCAGCCTTCTTATCTGGGTGGTGCTTGAGCACCTTTTTGCGATCTGGAAAGCTTCAGTCAGATATACCACGGGAGATCGAATATAAGGACTTACGAGCGATTTTAATCTGCTCATCAGTTGCACGCCAGCGCAGTTTTGACAAGCCGAGCACCGCGTAGTGATCTTGTTTCTAGACCATAGCTTAGCTTAGTAAGTGGATTACCATTCCATCAGGGTCTTCGAGCGCACCTTCCACTCCTTGGGGTCGAGCAACAACAACTCCGGCGATTCGGGCTCGTCGCCGACGCCGAGATCATCCTCGACACCCTCGCCACCAGCACCCGCACGCTTCGCCTCTTCCTCATCCGCGCGCTTATCAAACTCCTCAAACGACAGGTTCTGTACTTTGCGCTGTATGTGCGCAAAGTACGCGGGGCCAGCAGGGATTAGGCGGCGTTGCGATGGTGCTAAAAGATATTCAGCACGTGTCACTGGGATATAGTTGAGAATATATACAGGAAGCATTGGATGAGCTAGAAGATGGGGTCCAGCTTTCGGGTAGTGCCGGCACGGCAGTGGGTAACAATACAGATGCAGGCATGGTGAGGGATTGCGGAAACCTGATCCGGCGAAATCACCGCCAATTGAACTTTTTATTCGGGTCGTGGGAACATCTTAACGCGTCCCTCGTGATGTTGGAATGCGTTTGGACCCGCGCCGTGACGGACGCGACTTGGTTTCCTCCGCCCACCATGACCACCAAAAATCTTGCAGGGCCCTCCAGACTAGCGCACACATCTATCAATGCATCTACTCCCTTGCGAAAGAAACGTGTCTATCGCGATGAAGATATCATCGACCTCACAACACCATCTCCTTCGCCCCCGCAGCGGCGACGTGTGCTGCCGAACCCTTCAACACCTATCATCATAGCCATGGAATCGGAAGAATCGTCGGATGAGAATATTTACCCACCCTCTGCACCTATACTTCCTCCCGATAACGTCAAACATCCTACCAAACCCAAGCCAATCGCAAGCAATTACGGAACCACAAATACCAAGGCGAAGAGTTCACTACAGAAGCCCGCAACCACCCGATCACGACCAACATCTAAGCCTGAAATTTCAAACTCGCCATTGTACACATATACAGAATATACGCCACGCCCTGTTGTCCTTTATCTTCGTACGGAGGAAGAAGTCGACGAGGCTTTAGAGGGATTAGACGGGTGTGTGGCGTAACCTCATGCAGCGAGAGCACCCCGTAAGAAGATATCCCAGTCCTCTAGGCTTCGATTTAGAATGGAAGGTATCTAGAGGACGTGAACGCCCAGCAGCCTTAGTTCAGCTGAGCGACGCGTCCATGATCTTGCTTATACAAGTCACTGCTATGCCTCGTGAGTAGTCAGTCACCTTCAAGCATCAGCCTAGGCCTAACGTGGATGAAGGGTTTCCTCCTAATCTGAAGGTACGGTGCTGTTGCGCCGATTCTCCGTGCGCGGCTCTTAATCAACAACCATGGCAGGCCGTGATCGAGAACCCCGCGATCCCGAAGCTGGGCGTAAACATCCGCAGTGTGTAGCCTTTTTCCATACGTTACGTCCACTCACATGCACGTCTCAGACGATGGAATGAAGCTGTATCGAGACTACGGTGTACTGGCCCGCAACCTTGTTGAACTTGGAGCACTTGCGGGCGCGGCGGACTCACGGTTCGCTGCCGCTTATAATCGACCAATAGTCTCGCTCGCCAAGGTCACCGCCTGGTACATGCATCGAACGCTCAGTAAGGGCCCTGTACGAACAAGCGACTGGGAGCGTCCCCTGAGTCGAGAGCAGGTACAATGTGAATGGTGGTACTTGATCTTCGCTTTGACCGTCTCTGATCGCCATTCATAGATGCTGCAAACGACGCACATTGCGCTATCATGATATACAAACGCATCATGGCTATTGCCCGGAAGGAGAATATTACTCTTGATCCTACGTCATTCTCGTCTGACCTGGCGAAGGAGCTTGAACCACCACCATCTGCCGCCATCCCTGAATCACCCTTTGAGGCCGCGGCTACTGCTGCGGCTCCCACCGCTGCCAAACCTGCATCTCGCGCAACAACAGGCTTGAAAGTCAAGCCCCAGCACCTTCGTGCATATAATCTCTGGCGCGAGGGGCACGGTCTACTCGACATCTGCATCAAACTTCGTAGTCGTGCAAACCCGTTGCGCGAGAGTACTGTCATGTGAGTGCGTCTCAATAACTTCAGCGGAACAGAACGTTGATGTTGCAACCCAGTACATACGTTGTCACCGCACTCGAGACGGACCCGGAGCTACCATTTTCAATGACACGCTTGCAAACGCTGGTGAAGGGTGAAGCCGGCAGCTGGCATCGACATCGCGACACGATTCTAGCTATGGGCGAGGCCGGACGTGGTCAAGATCAAGCCCATCATTGAACTAGTCTGGGATTACATAGCGGATACTACCTGGCTCATGATCATACGCATCGCACTGTACTTTAATCAGCCATTCTGTCCTTGCCTCTAACACAGCGGGCAGAGGCACGTAACGCAACGATCCCTGTTCAAACTCGTCAGATCAGACAGAACAACGGAGTTCAGATTGAAGTAACTGACGATGAACCCGGATGTCACCACTTGTGGGCCACCCAATGGTGGGGGCCCTTGTGGTAGAGGCGGCAGCGTTCGTGCATCAGAGGCGTAGTCGACCACGCGTCGTCGTTGTGGAGCTGAAAGGGTCGGCGCGAAGAATGACAGAATGTGTAGTATGAGCTCGTTCGGCAGCCGAGGCTGAGGTGGCTGTTCCTCGCCCTGCTCGGCATGCTGTAAGAGGGCTGGGCGAGCATGTCGTAGGAGGATGAGTGCCTCTCGCCCGGTGTTCCTCCCGAGGACCTGATTGCGTGTAGTAGCCTGCGATAGGCGCGCAACCGCTTCGTTCCATATTCGTCGCTCTTCTTCGTCATTCGTGGACCAGTTGGCGTACATCTCGCAACGTGTCAAGTGGAAGTTAGACTTTTCCACAGCGTCGATGATGAGGAAGAGGCCATCACGACCGAGTTCGTTCCCATTCAACGTCAGATGCTTCAAAGAGCGTGCGCGCGGGCTGCCCAAGAACTCGACTATGGTCGGTACTGATTCACAGGTTAAGCCAACGAAAGAGAGGATAAGCTCCTCGAAATGCGGCGAAGAAAGCGTCGCGAGGAACGCGGCGAGAAACTCGTCAGAGAGTTGTTGGTTAGATGATAGGGTCAACCTTCGCAGATGCGAGCGGTTGAGCGCAGACGTGAACGTTGTCCATATCTCTGCGCGACCAGAGAAGACGTTCTATAGCAGCACGTGAGACTACTGTTTTCATCTCGAATGAGGTGGCGCTCGTGTACTCACGTTCTGAAGCTGCAGCTCTTTCAGACCCTTGTTGTCGCAAAGGTATTTCGCCACAGCGAGGACCCCTCGATCACCCAGTTGGGTATTATTCAGGGCGATCTCTTGCATGTAGTCGTGTTGTCGCTTATCAGAGCAAAGGTACTCAAATAAACGGACGCAACCATCGTCCTGAAGGCGATTATGTCCGAGTATGAGACCCACGGTCGGCTTGCGCCTCTGAAGTTCGGCGATGACTTCCTCCACACCTACACAGGGACTGAGCAATCTTACCATTCATACGTGGTGACGCTCATACCCGTCGTTCCATAAAGTCGTCTCTCAGCCCATTCGAGCCGATTCAGACCTGCCATTCGTGGCTTGAAGCTCCATGCGCCGAGCGGTGTCGTCATTAACGCGGGAGAAGCCATCGTTAACGAGGCCAATAGAACCCTGATTGACTGACAGGTTATACTTTCCCAAGTGCACGAAGCGCGGGACCCTTTTCATATAGCGCACGACTCGCGTAGATGACTTGTGATGGGACAAGGCAAGCCTGGGTCGGCGTGGCTGGCACGATTCCGCATGCTTCACACGCGATATCCACGCGGTTATCTCGGACGTAATGAAGAACTGGATTGCAGATGCTAGTGGAGGTGGCATCGCGACTAGGTGTGGTACAGAGGATTGTGCAAGAAGAAGGACATGATACATGCAGTGAGATGTGTGAGATCTAAGAGAGATTACATGTACAAAGAAGTGATCGAAGAGGACGTGGCTCGTGGACTAGAAGAATGAGATGCTTGTAGCGTCGAGAAGAGCGGGCATGGTCCATATCTTCCACCCCTCCATGGCTTTGTCAACCATAAGCTCCTTGATTGGCTTTCCGTACGCCTTGCGTACAGCTAGGAGATCAAGAAACGCCACATGGTTTTGCATCCACGCCTCTGATCCATCCTCTGATCCTTGGCTGCCCATGTTTGCCCCCAACTCCTTGTTCTGAGGCACCAGAGCGTGGAAGATGATGACTTCAAGTTCAGGAAACAGCGTGAAGTGGCCGTCCGATCCGTCATCTTGCACGCTGAGAGCGCATATAAGGGCAAGAAGATCGACGTAATATCCAGCGACGCGACGTATACTTTTTGCCGGCGAAAAGTGTCGAATCCACGCATCTTCGCCGTCGATGGCTGATTTCACTGGGTGTCCTACGTAGATGGCTTCCAGCGTCTCGCGAGGAAGTAGGGGCACTATTGACCCCAAGACGTTATCATTGGGATAGCTGACGTCGAGATGTCTGAAGAAAGTCGACGGGCCGGGCGAAGAAGACTTGAAGAAATTCATGCGCTCGGGTTTGGTTTTCCACTGGCGCCGTGGCCAACATTCACCATAGAGTATAGATACCGACCCGCGCGAGAGAAACAATTCACTGGGTAGTGGCTTGTTCTCATGGGGCGAGAAAAGTAAAGGAACTGTCGCGGTGATATATAGTGCATCATCGGGCCGAGAAAATCGTGTGACGATTGTGATATTGCTTGCAGGCCAAGCACTGTGTTGTTCCAGGAAAGCGGGTATACCGGGCGCTTGGGAAGACTGATTCGCCCTAAGGTCAAGCACGCGTGGCTTCGACTCTCGCGGGACTGGTAGGGGGACGTTGCCGGCTGAAGGAGGAACGATGCCCCACAATGCCAATAATTCGAGGTTAACGAGAGGTGCCAGCACGTTGGTGAGATCAGAGGGAAGGACATTCGGGTCCTCGGGCGTCGACATTAGGAGCCGAGTGAGTCGAGGCGACAAAAGCGGTGAATCCCATCCACATAGAATGCCATACAGCGACAGGCTCTGTAGGCGAGGGGGGCACGATCTTCCCAGGAACTTCGCCGGAAGCAAGCGATGGCTGAAGTTCCCGTCTCCCTCAACTGCAACATTAATGTCGAGCACCTCCAGTTTCGGCATTGCTGGGTCAAGGAGCTCTACCCAACCGGAGAACTGCAATCGCGTGCACTCCGCAATCGTCAACCGCCGCGTACGCCTGTTAACCGGGCCGCAAAGCCAACCCTCCAGCGCCTTTTTCGTCGCCGCACTGCCTTTTATAGTCAAAGACAAGGGCAGAGCCTTAGAACGTGAGAGGATATCCATGACGGAGTCCGGATGGAAGCTCAGGCAATCGAGGTTGGTCCACAGGCAAGGCGTATTGAGGGCAACCTATGTTAATTCAATGAGACTCCGACGGCATCAATCCAGGACGTGGACACACACCTTTCTCCAGGAGCTGCACACTCTCGCAACTGACATCCACCCAGCTCCGTACGTCATACGCTCTCCGTTCAGTCCCGGCTGTCTGCTAGGCTTCCATACGGCCTGAGTGTACAAGAAGATTGACGTCACAACCTCGGTCGGGAGTTTACAGGCCATAGCATGCGCATTGCGCAGAGCACGCGCAGCGAAGAGCTGTTCCTGCAGCACTTCAAGCTCTATGTCCAGGAGGTCGAGTCCGATCGGGGCGACATCGAAGCGGGACCGGAGTACTAAATCCCAGGCATCGCTGATGCACGTCTGTTGGTTTGCATGATAGTGGTTGAAGGGAAAGCAGACTCACCGAGCCGCCTGTCGGTGAGTGGCGTGGGCACTAGATGGGGCGGTCATGGTGGGAAGACACCAGGAGCGAAATCACGACGGCGGTGGCACGGCCGCCGATAGGTAGCACGAGGCTTTCAACTTTTGTCTCAGTGTCGTGTGAAGAGTTTCCGTGACCAGTCATAGGCTACTTAGAACATGATTACTTGCATGCGCCAAAGCTCTGTACAACAGGATGCCGAGATATCATTCAACCGATAAGTGGATATATTCATATAAATGTAAATTAGAAAAACCAAATATGAGTAGTGTCTCGAAGAGCAGGCATTTCCCAAAGATCCCATCCTGACATGGCTTCGTCAACCAAGATATCCTTCACGGGTCTCCCTCGTGCATCTCGCGCAGCAAGAAGGTCGATGAGCGCCGCATTATTCTCCGCGAATGTTGACTCCTGTATGTCATGCTCCTCCGGAGCGTCTGCGTTCTCCGTTATCGACCGCGTATCCTTAGTCGGCTTTGCGTGGAATACGAGGACCTCGAGCGCCGGGAACAGCGCGAAAGAACCCTCCCTATCGGAAGGTCCTGAGTCTTCGATGACCCTGAGAGCACAGATGAGGTCATGTAGGTCGGCATAGAATCCAGCCACACGGTCAACCTTGGTAGCGGAGGCGAAACACTGCGTCCAGGCACGTTCTCCGCGGAGGCCTGCTGCCGCGTCCGAGGTGACATGGAGAGCTCGCAGCTCCGCCAAGTTGAGAAGAGGAAGCTTAGAGACCAGTGTACGATCGGGGTCCATCTTCCTCGTGTCGATATTTCTCTCGAAGAACTGTCGGTCGTACGCGATCAAGGGGAATTGGGAGAGAACGAGTTTCGTCGCCCATTGGCTTGGGGAAGGCTCCTCTCGCAGGTATACTATTGAGATCGCCTCGCGCGAGAGGAACATCTCAGGCCGAACGACCAGACTATGGTGCGGCGAAAAGAGTCTGGGGAGTGTTGCGTCCAGAATGGCGTCGTCCGGATTCTTGAAACGGGCGCACAAGTTGATGTCGCTGGCTGCCCATGCCGGGAACTGGTCGAGAAAGGCTGGTATGCTTGCAGAATACCGCGACGCTGCCCTAAGGTCCAGATCACGGAGTTTAGGCGGAACCGGAATCGGATCTCGTCGCGCATTGGTATGGATCTCGTTCGGGAGGATATGGAACAGCGCTAGGCGATGGATGTTGACCAACGAAGCCAGGGTGCTGACCACCTGGGAAGGAGGTATAATCTGGGCCCTGGTTGATCCATACAAGACGAGGTCGCTGAGAGATGGTGATGTGCTCAGTGATACGGGTGAGGAATCCCAAGCACACATAAGTCCTGTGAAGAAGACCACGCGTAGGTGTGGGGGGCGAGTCCCTCCTAGGAAGGCTGTCGGTAAAAAGTTTGGAGTTGGGTCAGATGAGTGGACTGTGACGGCGATATGGAGCTCTGTAAGCAACGGCATAGCCGCGTATAGTAGCTCTATCCAGCCAAAAAGGTCAGCCCGAGAACCTCCCGCGATGATCAACTTCCTGACGCGCGGGGTGACGGAGCTACATAACCAGCTAACCAGATCATCCCTACTGGCACTGCCAATAATGCGCAGGCTCAGAGGTAAAGCTCGAGAGCGAGAGATGACTTCCTCGACCGACTGGGGGTGAAAGCTCAGGCAATCAAGTTCGCACCACAGGGAGGGTGTACCTAAGACAACCTGGATAAACAGGTCAGAACAAACCGGCAAAACAAGATTTCGGAAGGCGCACCTGTCTCCAAAAACTGCATACTTTCGCAACCACCATCCAGCCAGCTCCATAACGCTCGCGCCGGCCGGTCTTCGTCGAGGGCCACCAGCCCGCCTGTAAGTACGAAAAGACAGCCGTCAAGATCTCGGGTGGTAGCAAACAGGCTGCTGTTCTGGCATTGCGTTTCTGACGGGCGAGCGGTAGTAGCTCTAGTCGAGCCTCAGGCTGGAGTTCGAGGTCCAAAACATCAAGATCGGACATGCCCTCGCAAGCGTCGCTATACGTTGATCGTAAACGAAATGTCGCACAAACGAGTTGGAGGGCTTACTGGACAGCTTGTCGGTTTACGGAGGTGGAAGCCATGATGGTGCAGACGAAGTTCATCCCGACGTCATGCACGGTGATAATATGTGGTGGTTCGGAACGCCGGCCCGCTGTCATATCCGGGTGGTTGAATAAGGTGGAAGATCGATTGGGCCGATGCTTGTTTGCTCACCATAACTATGCGTGTAGCTAGATTCAGCCTAGGTCATTGCCAGGACTTATTTTCAAGCATATTGACATAGCATGTATAGTAAATACGTAGCACCCGACGCCAGAACGCCCTTCAACAAATGAACATGGCAGACTCAACAAATGAAGCAACTAGCCAAGTTCAGCTAGAACAGAAGCATGAATGGAAAGGGTATAACACAACACGAATGGGAGAAAGGATGAATGCCGCTGCCAGTACTGGATGATGAGGTAGGTAAGGTAACAATCTAGATGGATAGAGGCTCGCAGAGCGTCTGAGTCTTGGCAGTGTCTCGTTCTAGGCAAGCGGCGACATGGAGATAATGAAGCGTATGATGGGCGCATGCAAGGTACATGATGAGAGGCGGTAGGGATCCGGGAGTAGGAATGCGGTGTACACGGAATGGGCGAATCTACAAGCTGAACCATGAGATGAGCTTCATGGTGCCCCAGATGCATGCACCCGAGATGATGGGCAGGGTGAGGTTGTCATCGAGCGAGCCGAGATCTGCCGAAGAATCGTCAGTACACGCGATCGTTTATGACAGCCAAACGGGGAACTAACCGAGCGCCTCAGCCACAGCCGTGCAAAGCCCGGCGATGACAGAGATGATCGCCAGACCGACCCAGCCACCGGAGTGCAAACTCGGTACACCCTGCTCGCGAAGGTACGCGCGAGAAGCATCGGCGACAGCGCTGTGGTCGACACCGAATGCGCGGACACCCTCCTCGAGCGACCAGCACGCGGCGATAGAATCGTACATCGGAGCGAGCACGGCCCAGAAGCCGGCCGTGATGGCTGCGCCAGTGATGGCTGCAGCCGCGAAGCCAGCGAGCGATTTGCGCGGCGCTAGAGGCAGGCCGAGGAGGCTACGCGGGAGTGGAGGCGTGTAGCGGCCCCAGAGACGTCCGAAGGTGGACGCTGCTGTGTCTGCCCACGAAAGGCTGCGCGGGTCGCGTAAGCACGTGTTATCGCGAATAGACGCTCACGCGAGCTCTAAAGTTCGAGAACTCACAGGAGAATAGACACAGTGGCTATATCGAGCGGGTAGAGGGAGAGTACCCATATGACGCCAATCATGTACCAGATCACACCGTTGGACCTGGTCTAGGTGGCAGAGGTGAGTTAGCTCTGGAGTGTGACGATGGCGGTGAGCGCACGCGAGTCGACGTACCTTTTCACTATCGCGCATGAGGAAGCCTAGAAAGGCCTCATATAGGCGCTCGAATGCGGGGAAGTTGAGGCGGAGGATGTCTGCAGGGACGATGACGCAGAGTGCGCCGGCCAGGGCGTAGACAACGTGTTGTGGAGATCCATTCGTAGCATAGAGATACAGCGTGAAGAAGCCTGCAATCACGAACCCAACATCAGAAACGATACAGTTGTGTTCTATGAATGGAAAACATACCGATGGAAGAGTGCAAGATCTTCCTCGGGATCTCCCAGTCAATCGGTTTCGCCTCCGCCTTCTCAGCAACAACAGCTGCGACGTGACCGTTGCCCAGCGGCTCGTCGGCCTCGTCCGAGACCTCGGCGACCGTCGGCTCTGGGACCGAAGTCGTTTTGGACTTGCGCTGACGGATCGTGGGCCGTGTGGGGACTGGGTGGACGTGGGCCGGGGTCGCGAAGGATATTTTAGGGGAGGGAGAGCGGGTGAGGGAGCGCGAGGAGGAGCGGGAGGAGCGCCGGACGGGCGCGTCGTGGTTCATTGCGGAAAAGGCGTCTGGGACGGGTGCAGTCATCGCGGGTCGTTAGTCGGTGGAGGTCGGGTGCAACCACAGCAGCAGTCGGCGTCCACTTCAGGGACTCTCCCCGTTCGTTGTTCCCGTAATGTCACACGTGTTCCTGCCGTGACTGTCACCGGCACCAGTACCGTTGATCTTCGGTCTTCTGGCCAACTGTCCCAACCGGGTTCTAGCTTGGAGTGTTACCTTACTAGAGTGATTTCGGTAGCGAGGGAGAGGCGACAGCTGTGAAATATATCAGACACCGCGGCTCGGCCGACCACAAAGTTCGCGCTTCTTTCGCCTCAAGCCCGAGGAGATGCTTTGCTTCTGACCACCATGTACTTCATTGACCCGCAATCTTTACTCTGCCTTGCATTGAGCCACCCTTCAACGACGGAAATGAAACTTAAGCTCGTGGTGTTTCCCGGAGGGTGAACGACGATCAACACGTACCACCTAACAGGCGCAAGGAGTCTCGGGACGTCCTGGACTTTCCTAGAGGCCTCCGCACCTCTCTCTGTCGGCGGATGAAGCTCTCGAGCCTGATACGCGATGCCTTCATCCCGCCACTACGGCTTCGATAGGTGGTCATACGTTAGAGCGATAGGCCACCTGTGCGCCCTCAAGATAAAAGCTCGTCACCTTGAACGGCGATGACCCGGTCCATACATGGACTCAATACGCGTCTCCGAAGCCATACCTACTACCCCCCGTAAGCCGCCACGATCGTGATACGAGTTTGAAAGATGCGCCGATGAGCGATGACCTTCGTTCACTCTTGCTAAGATCATCATGATGCGAATGGAATGTACCCGACAACGAATGTACTTCGGTAATGGACGGACTCGTATTGGCCGCAGATGTTACTGAAGTTATCTAGGCGTTACTGTGATACCATTTCAAGCGGACGGCTCATACACTTCACAATGTTCACATCTTCGCTGTTCCGCCAGGTACATCTTCTCGACTCTGCCATCCCCTTCTCCCGTGTTGACCATGCACTGCAGGCTCTCGAAGGACCAACTGAAGATACGCCATAGCTTTGGTCCAGTGTCTACAAGCTCCGAGCGTCTCTTGTCTGCCTTTTTTGACATTGACGACGCCCACGTCCGACGACTCGTGGCTCATACAGCCTATGGGCGAAGTCAACGGCACTATCACCGAGCGCCCAGCTCCAACTGAAGGGTGCCTACAAATACGGATCCTCGCTCCATAGAAGACCATCCAAGCTCGTCCCTCGCAAACATGGGCGCTGTCGATCCCACTTACCCCCTGTTCCCTATCGCTAGCATTATCGCCGCGGCGTTATTGCTCGTCGTCCTGATGACCGGGCTCATCCGGAAGAGCTGGAACCTGGGCGTCTTTTTCCTGAGCTTTTGGCTATTCCTGATGAACCTCGCCAACGCCATAAACACGATCGTGTGGGCCGACAATGCAGACCTCAAGCTGTATGTCTACTGCGACATAGGTAAGCACAGGGAACCTCGCCAGGTCGCTAGCTCGTCTGACATTGTGCACCAGTATCGCATCTCCAGATCATCGGCGTTGTGGCCAAGTCGACGACGACATTCATCATTGTCCGGCGGTTATATCTCATCGTTAGCCATCAATCCGTCGAGCCATATAGTAAGCGGACCGTGCGTTCTCAATCCACACCTCATGCATACTGTCTGAACCATCGGCTGATAGCATCGTTGGAACTTGTTCGTGGAGTGGACACTGGGAGTGATATTCCCGCTCATAGTTGCCGGACCCGTATGTAAGTCGGTCCCCGATGACATGGACAGGCGGCCGTTGCTCACCTCCATTTCATCGTCAAGACTATGTCGTTCAGGCCGAACGCTTCATAGTCATACAAGGCTTCGGGTGCAGGGACGTCATCCTTGACTCTGTGCTCACGTTCTTGTTGATGGAAACCTGGTCGATCATCTTTCCCTTGCTCTCCATCTTCTTCTACTACCGTGAGCCGTATTCCGATGCGTTCCTCCGGTGCTGCCACTCACTGGCCACTGTATCTTCCAGCGAAGGTGGTCTATACCTTCTACCGTCACAACAGAGCCGTCAACGGGTTCTTACGCAGCAACGACTCCGTCTCACGCTCCACCTATTTCCGCGTGCTCGCCCTCGCCAGCATCGACATCCTCATAACCTTTCCTTTCGGCTTGACCACCTTTATACTCGGCGTTCTCTCGGCCTTACCCGATCCACCATTCTACATAGGCTGGGACATCCTGCATACCGACTGGGCACCGAGCAGCACTGCCTATTCGGACTGGATGTGGAGTCCATGGGCGAGCGCGTCATTCTACTTCTCCCTATGGACGACACCTGTCCTGGCATTCACTATCTTCGGCCTCTTCGGGTTGTCGGGAGAGGCTCTCGCTTCCTATCGGCATGGTCTCCGTACGATCCTCCGCTACTTTGGCAAGAAGACCTCTGTGCGGACGCGCGATAGTACGACAATTTCGGGGATGGGAACGATGGAGTTTGGTGAGCGTACTCGAGGGACCGTGACGATCCGGGGTGCATTGACGTACGTCTCTCACTGTCGCATCGTCAGAAGACTATCTCACTGATGCGACTTCATGCAGCTCGCAAGGCTCTGATTATATCATTCCGGCTTCTTTCGAGACTGACAAGAGCCCAGAGAATAGTGGAGGGCCAGAGCACGAGACGTCAGATGGAGCCGAGGACCGCGAGAAGGCCGTAGCAATATGAGGCGGAGAACCAGAATGCCTACCCGTTCGAGAGCCACGTCGCGCTATACTATAAGACTTAGCATACTATGGAAGTGTTTCTTCAAGTCCTGCTTGCGCCATGGCTGCGTGTGGATCGAGCAGACGAGATCGTGAGGATTCGGCAAATCGGGCCGGTGGCCGAGGAGGGAGCTGCGCTGAGTTCCTCTTTTGCTTCGTGCCACCACCCGGTGATCTATCCCTTATGTAGCCAGCCTCTTGACTCCTGATATATGTGGCGTATCATGGATGATAGCGCCGCGCTGGCGACATCATGATCTATGTTTTCAAAATCGTCGTCGACCCGTCTTTTGACGAAGTTGACGGCATTCAAATCTGGGCCTTGTCAGCATTGGTTCTCCGATTCCTCCAACATCCCGAGCCACATGATACGTTCCCTTATGAGCGGTAAGATGTATCAGCCTCAACGTCTATGCGTAGCTCATTAAGGCCCTAGGGTATGTACTGGACTATGTTGCAGAGCGGCAACGACCTCAAGGCGAAACCAGTCGACGGCGAAACATACAAAGTCCCCATGGCACTGCTCCCTCGTATCCGACGCTCTCGGTGTTCCGGAAGATTGCCCCTTCTGCCCAGTTACTCGTGGCCTACCGAATAGAGCTTCTATTGTGTAACTCACACCTCGATCTCCTCAACCTGCATCGCATTAGAGCTTCGAACGACTCGGTGGGCTGCGATCAGCCCCAGATGCCACGAGCCATTCAACCTTGCCGATCTACTTACGTTTCTCTTGATCGAACATATTTATTGCGGCGCTGGAGTCGAATCCGACTTGTCCGGAGGTACCGCAATCACTGTAGCTATCCGAAGTTACGCTTCTACGTCGCCTCCGTATCTATACCAGACATATGCGTCTTGATCCGACGGAAGAGAACTCCTACATAGCTACCTGGCTCAAGAGATAGGTGAGGTTGTATCTCGCCAGATGGGCGCGGCTGACCCGACTTATCCCCTCTTCCCCATCGCCAGCTTCCTCGCTGCAGCGCTCCTTCTGCTCATCCTGTTATCCAGATTCGTCCGCCAGAACTGGAACCTCGGGGTCTGCTTCCTAAGTTTCTGGCTCTTTGTAGTAAACGTCATCAGCGGCATGAATGCCATCATATGGTCAGACAGCAATGAGATCAAGCTGTACATCTATTGCGACATTGGTAAACTCCGCGAAGCTAGGTCATGACGCGTTCAGCTCATCTCTGTACATCAGTGTCTCATCTGCAATTGATGAGCTTCACGGTTCAGTCGTCCGCAACGCTGATCATTATTCGCCGGTTATACACCATCGCCAGCGTTCAATCCGTCGAACCTCCTAGTGGAACAGCTGTATGTGTGATCTGTTTGCTCAAGCATCATTCAGCGACTGAGGCCATCTTAATCGATAGAAACAATGGGATGTGAGTATAGAATGGATACTAGGTTTCCTGTTTCCTATACTGGTTGCTGGGCCCTTATGTAAGTCACTCTGTCGGGGACAAAGGCCGGAGCTCAATACGAACACTAGATTATGTGGTACAGGCCGCCCGCTTCGGAGTCGTGTCAGTCCAGGGATGCGTGTATATCATCGACGATTCAGGGCTGTCGTACCTACTTCTTTACACCTGGCCCATCCTGTTTCCGCTAATTTCGATACTAGTCTACTACCGTGAGTCCCACAGTAATACTCGACGGCTCCCCTTGACAATTATCTATTTCAGCGAAAGTTGCCTACACATTCTACCGCCACAACAGGGATGTCAACCGCTATCTACGCACGAATAACACAATCACACACTCCACCTACTTCCGCGTTCTCACCCTGGCCAGCATTGATATCCTTGTCACTCTACCGCTTGGTGTGACAGTGTTCGCATTCGCGATGGTGTCGGACCGTCCGACTTGGAAGCCGCTCTACCCCGGCTGGGACTATGTGCATGTACACTGGGCACCATACAGCTTTCCCGACGATGCAAAAGCCGCGCGACCTGTCGCGTTGGCCAGCAAGTTCTTCTTCCTGTGGAAGCCGCCTGCACTCGCCTTTGTGATCTTCAGCCTCTTTGGTCTGACGGGAGAGGCCATTGAGTCTTACTGCCAGGCTCTGCGTTACATCGGCCTTTGCCTCTGCTTCAAGCAGAAGGTAACCTCCCGGAAGCAGGGTGATCTCGATCCTTCAGCCCTTGCGGCGATCGAGCTCGAGAGGCATCCACAAGAAACCGCGCAGACTGCGACCATGTATGTTTCAGAGATGCATCGTCGTGTTCCGACGTACCACTTACTCATACCTCAGAGTTCGAGCCGGCTCCATCACTGCCTCGTCTGAGGCGGAGCAGTGGGGAAACAAACGCGTCCATTCTGTTTAGTCAGCAAATAGTTGGACGGGCAGCGCAATGTGTAGGGCCCGCCGCTCTCGATGGTCTCATGAATGGGCCGACATGTACCGTGCTTATATATCGTACCGTTCAGACGTTCAAACATTGTTGAATCCAGTGGGGGAGGGCGGCATGCACTTCGGTATAGTCCCGCCGATTGATAGGTGATACGAACAACAGGGACAGAGCACGACATGCATGGGTGGATTGATGCTGATGTAGATAACGACGGAAGAACACGAGACAGATGGAAGGGATGGATGCATGATTATGTGAGTGGACAGGCTAGAAGGGGATACCGGCGGGATCTATCAGGCTGAGTCAGTAAAGGAGAAGCGATGCGAGGTAAAGGTGAGGCACGCACACGACCAATGATAATCGCTCGCCGCCAGATCCTGACAAGAAATAAGATATAACGGATAATCCAATATGCTAGAACGGAACAAAGGCCCTAACGCCACAGCGTCGATCAAGCCTCGGCCATAGCATCCTCCCTCTCCGCCGCCGCCACTGCCGCCTTTTCGTCCTCCTCTAGCCAGCTATCCTCAACCGTGGCCCTAACCCTCCGGACGTATTCCTTCATGTTCTCACGATATAACTGCGCCGCCTCCGCGTTAGCTGGACTGTTCGGGTTCGGGTCGTGCAGCAGACTCTGGATGGAGGTGAGGATGGCGGCAACGTCGTAGGTGGGCGACCATCGGTTCTGGAGAATATCGAGACAGAGCTCGCCATTGGCATACACATTTGGATGGAACATTCGAGAGAGGAATTTGACGGTGGGAGGTTTGTTGGGGTATGATTCGTCGAATGTGAGGACGAGCTTGAAGGTGCCGTCTTCGAACGGTGTCTCTGCTGCACGCGGGCGTCAGATCGCTGTGGCACGATATTTAGTATCTCATTTACCTGGCCCAAAGATGACAGCGTTCCAGAGCATGATGTTGTCCGGGCATGGGCTGCCGGAGATGCCGCCGGGAGGGTCGCTGGCCAACCGCTTAAAGTCGCGAATAAGACGCCGCCTGCAGTTCGTAGACTACCACAACATGAGATCGCAACTCGTAACATAGTATAGTATATCCACGTACCATGTTTCGTGGAGGTGAAGGTGGTAGGGAAGAGAGGAATGCTGGTGGTTGGAGAACAAGGTGTGCAACCCTGGGCCGGCGGGCACGCAGACGACGCCCGAACTGGTTGTGGTTTGTCAGCCTGATTTGGGTTGTCGCGGGGTTATCCGGGACTTATCAAATGATGTCACCGCGGAGGTCGCGTCTCGCGTACGGAGTTTGTAGAGCGCGTTCGCTACCTCCATGCACGGCGTTTCCCCTAAGCATACTCTATTGAGAACGACGCCCAGAGCTGGACCTTCGAAACTTTCCCCTCGGAGACACATCTCGTCTACGCCTGCATCTAGAGCAACGCACTATGAGACCCTCTCTGTACCCACACACGCGCACTTGAATCAGATCAAGGTGAGTTCATAGCGCTTATTATTCAATGAACACGTATCAATCATGACGCATAGTCCAGCTTCTATAAGGCAAACACTACTTTGGCTATGCCCTCGACGTCGCGCTGATTCTCGTCTTGCAGCTCAGTAAGGAGCTTCACCCTGACCTCAATAAGGACCCAGACGCAAAGGAGAGGTATCATGCAGTCACCGAAGCGTACTCCATATTGAGTGACGGCCAGAAACGGTAGGATTACCTTTGCCTCCAGCATACTACCGTTGCTTAGCGATGCCTCTACTCTCCAGACGCGCATACGACCGCACATTGCACCCGTCCGACTCCTCCTCTCATCCCCGCTCACATTCAGCATCTCGTTCGTCCTCAGGCGCCTACCATGCAGAGTGGGCATACAACCATCCCCAACGCGGTGCAACGTATGCCTGGGCAAATCGTCGGAACAGACCTCCACCAGGCTGGCACGTACATGATAAACACGCCCGACATCAGCCTCCGCATAGTAGGCACTATGACCCGACTGCTGCAACCAGTGCAAGTGGCGCAGGGAAGAAAAGCGATGCTTGGGAGCCACCACGTACGGGATGGGAGAGGACGAGGGCGGACGAGATCGAGCAACTTTCGACATTCAGCCGCTTTGGGCAGGTTACGGGCCTGCTGATAGTTGTGGGGATGCTGGCGAACTTCTTGGCTAATGTATGTCCATTC
This sequence comes from Peniophora sp. CBMAI 1063, assembly GCA_900536885.1. Lineage (NCBI taxonomy): Eukaryota > Fungi > Basidiomycota > Agaricomycetes > Russulales > Peniophoraceae > Peniophora > Peniophora sp. CBMAI 1063. The sequence goes on from UWZB01000046.1 coordinate 32,367, forward strand.
GTCTTGCGTTCAGTCGATGATAAACTAACAGGCTCTAGAAATGAGGAGGCACGGTCACAATACACTAATCACCGCCATTGTAATACTATACTCTCTTTGATCTATACTGCCGTGGATCTCGTGCTTCACTCTGGTCCTACATCCGGGTGGCGTCACTTCTTCGACGTCACCCATTGGTTCACACTTGTAAAATGGAGTCAGATCAGAGGACGCCGGATGCGCGGTCGCGGGTGTCTGGTCTCTCCATCACCCCATGTGGTATAGACACTCTTGCCACTACTCATGCATTCTCCTTCTTGACCAGGTCATTGTACCTCTCTCCCTCAGAGACACTGCTTCTAAAGCTCTTGTCGGTCACTGGAGAGGGCAGGCCGATGTCCATAAAATCCGAGGAATGTGAACTGCCAAGCAAACATCAATACATGCGTTTGTACTCGGCTGACGAAATAAGCAATACGTACGGTGCCGTGTGCGTGGTAGACTCTTGATGACACTCTCCAAACCGGATGGTGTCCATCGTGGAGGAGGCAACACAGCCGTCTTGTAGTGGCTTCAGACCGACCCACCGGAGGGAACGACGTATGGCGCTGCGATATGATGCGAGAGCTTCACCCGATAGCCCAAAGAGGCCGAAGATGACGAACGCGAGCACGGGCCACGTCCAGAACGAGAAGTATTGCGACGCAGCCGACGCAGGATCCGCCGCCCAATCTGGATATAGGAATCCTGCCGGCTCCCAGTTCGTGTGTACGACCTTCCAACCCGGGTAGACGGTCAGATTCGGTAAAGCCGAAAGTAGGTTCAGGATGAAGTAGGTGATGCCGACGGGAAGCGTGATGGCGATGTCGATGCTCGCTAGGAGAAGGACGCGGAGGTAGACTGTGCGCGAGACGGCGCCGTTCGTCCGTAGGAAGTGATTGACGTCCTTGGTGTGGCGGTAGAATGTGTATGCCACTTTTGCTGATCTCGCGGTTGTGAGTAGTCGAACATGGCAGAGTATAGCTATGAGTGACTCACGGTAGTAGAATAGCACCGATATCAAGGGAAATATGACTGGTATTGTGGGGATGAGTAGGATAGTCACGACCGAGTTGACCTCAGCGTTGGCGCATCCGAAGCCTTCCCAGATCACAAAGCGGCTAGTCTGTATGCTGTAGTCTTTGGAACATGATCGGTACGGAAGATTCTGCCATCGTGCGAGCAACTCACAAATCGGGCCGGCGACGAGAAGAGGTAGAACCACTCCCAATGTCCACTCTACGCACGTATCCCAACGCTTCTATGAACGTGATGGGTGTCAAAATCGGCTTTGCAGGTCCGCGGAAAACAGGGCCTCACGCACAGCAGACTTGCTCGGCGCATCGACTGATTGAAGACTGGCGATGAGATACAGTCGGCGTGTGATGATGAGCGTCGCCGTCGATTTGATGACGAAACCGATGATTTGAATCCGGGATACTGACAAGCAAGACTCATTCAACGATAGGCCTCTTGGAACCGTATCACAATAGTACCTACCAATGTCGCAGTAAACATATAACTTGATGTCCGCGTTATCTGACCATAGGATCGTGTTCATGCCATTCGTTAGGTTCATCACGATGAGACAGCAGGTGAGCAATCCGACGCCAAAATTCCATTTAGTCTGCCGCGCGAGCCCATTCAACATGAGCAGGAGCAGTGAGGCGGCTGCAAGGAAGCAGACAGCGGGGAGTAGGGGGTACGTAGGGTCGATCGGCGTGCCCATCATGCGGCCTTGAAGTCGAAGATGCTTGCCCATGCAGTCGCACCAGCCATTTGTATGGCGACAGCCGTTGAGTCATACTACCTCAGTCCCATGAGAGGCAAATCGAGACCGCCTTACCCCTCGAAAGAAGGCATGCGAAGTGGCTCGGGACGTTGGAGGAATCGGAGAACCAGTGCTGATAAAGCTCGGATTTGGGTTACCGGCGCCAGCTCTGTCAAACGCTGTGTCGGCTTCGCAGGCCTTCAGGACGCGTAACTTGATGAAACTGATACAGCCCTGATCTTCATGCTACATTACGCATAGCAGGAGTGCGAAAGGAATAGGGTGCATATGGGACGGATTATCGGGTGATGGTTCCAAGCGAAGGACAGATTCGGCGCTCTCAACGACGGCTTCGTGTGCCGTCACTCTCCGGCCCGGACTGCCGGATGCCCCGTGTTCAGCGGTTCGGGCTTGGTTCGGGGAGGTCGTGAGTAGCATGTCGGCCAGCTTTCTCGCCAGCGAGCGCTAGTACTGCTCCATCGAACCTCTCGTCCAGCTTGCGTGTACATCTCATGCCATGATGAGCCATCCGTCTTGGGTTCTTGAGTAGATGGACACATATCGTCGCTGTACTAAAGCGCGACATCTATCGCTACACGATCTACCACGCCCTTTGCTTTCAAATAGTGCCTAATCATCGAGCTCAACAGCAGTCCCCAACGTATCCTTCCCCTGCTTCTCCTTTTCCCTCGCCAACCTCCCCCGTCCCCTCGCAAGCTCAACCTCAGCCCACTGCACCCTCCCCCGCGCAAGCACCTTCAACTCCCCATCATAAACCTCCAAGAACCTCTCTGTCTCCCTTTCAAACTCCTCCTTCGACCTGTGAGCCAACACATCCCGCACGCCGGCCAAGAACGAGGATAAGACGGTGATGTTGTGCGTCACGAGGAATGAAGAGGCGGACATCTCGTGCGTGTGGAGGAGGTGGTGCAGGTAGGCGCGGGAGTAGAAGTAGGACGTTGGGTACTCTTGTGGGGGGTCGATGGAGCTGTGTCGCAAAACGCTCGTAGGCGCGCGGACGGTACACGCCATGCAGCCGCACTTCGGTCGCGCATCGTCTGGTGGTGCACAGCCAGGTGCGAAACAGTCTGCTAATGGCGAGAAGTCACGCGTGTAGGCCGTGTCGTAGAGGTTGTGCCCTAGATCCCTCTTCGTATTTGCCGCGTCGGAGGAGGACGCGGGTGCGGGGAAGGAGAAGTCGAGCGCCAATCCGACGTCCGCGGCGCGTTGAGCCCAGTGCGCGTCGAACAAGTCCATCCCGACGTCCCGTATCAAGATCAGCATCTCGTGCGGCGATCCAGCTGAGTGCGCTATCCTCGGCTTCTCGACCGGCAAAGGCGCTAGAGAAGCTTGGAGCAAGGGTACGAGTTTGTCGATGGTCGAAGGCGTGGGGACGTTAGGGTTGGAGTCGAGCTCGACCAGCGTGCCACGGACGTTTAGGGATGTTGAAGAGGGCGTATGCGTAAGAGGACCAGGCGGCGAGAGTGCCTTGTGAAGGGGTGCAAGGTCGAAGGTGTAGCCCACTACGCCCTCGTCCAGCGTTTTGAACGGTTTGATCGCGTCGAGCTCCTTGCCGTATAGCTTCTCCTTCAGAGATTCCGCGAAAGCTCGACGCGCTTCCGGAACAATGTGTCCGGCCATGTGCGCAAAGACATTTAGGTGCGGGCGGGAGGTGGGGGTGTCGAGGGGATCTAGTGGTGCGAGGATGTGTGCGAGCCAGGAGAGGGAGCGTTCGATGGATTTTGTGATGCGGCGTTGGGAGGGCGGGATGGAGGTGAACGGTATGTCGGAGAGGGCGTATACGATGTCAGGATCGCATGCCAGGATGTATCTCCTCCAGTCATCGGGTGTGCACTATCGGTGCCACGACGTCAGCGCCAGCTAAACAGTGTATATCCAAGAGGCGTACCTTGCGAACGCCCCTGATACAGAACGCGTTGACGAACCCGGCCTCATTGGATGGCATATCGCGCGTGTCAAATGGATCTCGGAGTGTCATGGACACGACATGTTTGTCGTTTTTGAAACTGAGAAACTTGTGTAGGGCTTTGGAACCGTTTTGGAGCGTGGGGACTGGTGGATTGCTCTCTAGGCTGTCATACACCTAGTAAGTACTACGTTAAGCGAAGCTGCGACAGGCGGATGATCGGACATACAAGGTCTCAAATGGCACATCCAACCATTTGATCGCATCTGTAGCACGGAGGGTGTCGCGCGCTAGATGCGGGACTACGCCTCGGACGGTGGAGGTGATGAGTCCGGGCGTGGGCAATTCTAGGGGTGCTTCGCCTGGCCGGATGATCGACGCGACACCGACTCGAGGTCCGAAGGTAGACTCAGAAGAGCCGGACGAGAGCTTGAATGTAAAGGTGATAGAGTGCTTTGGAGTAGACATGGCCGGAATATGGGTGAGAGCTAATGGTACAGATTTTTCGAGCCAGCGCGAGATCAGAGCCAACTCTACAGCAGTTGACTCTTCTCGTAGACCTGACAGACACCAAGCCTTGTACAGTAGGCCTGATTCAGTGATACGAGTTCCAAATCAGCGATAGGCGCCCAGAGATGGTGACAGCCCGGTCCCGAGCAGTCAAGGGTTGTCGAAAGAAGCGCGCTGCTCTCGAAGTCGCGTGCGGACGCGTCGCAAGTTTCGCACGGCTCGTTGGACCCAAACGCCCACTTCCTCGGCCCACCATGCAGTCGGGTAGGACCCCCCAGTGCGTATTGTGTCTTTCATCATACTATCATTACTCACGTGCGCTCTAGCATCAAAAACCGCGCGCCGGCCGCGATCCAGGTACGCTTTGCTTTGGCATGCGTCTCGAATAGGCACTGACGCACTGTACGCAGATCACAGCCGAGCAACTCTTACGCGAGGTATGGTTATCTGGCGCGTACAGTCTGACGTGATACTCATATACTCGCGGTACAGGCACAAGAGAGGCAAGAGTCGCAATTCCGGGCACCCAAACAACGCGTCGAGGACTTCGAGGAGCTCAACGAGTACCGCGGGCGGAAACGCAAAGAGTTTGAGGAGCGCATCAGGCGGAACCGTGGTAGCATGTGCGTATACCGTGTCTTACCTGACTGAACCATACACTAACATGCATGATCCAGCAAAGAATGGCTACAATACGCCAACTGGGAAGCCTCCCAAAACGAATTCAACCGCGCGCGCTCAGTCTACGAGCGCGCATTGGACGTGGACCCCCGAAGCGTCCAACTCTGGCTGAACTACACCGAAACAGAGCTCAAATCTCGCAACATCCAGCACGCGCGCAACCTGTTCGACCGGGCCGTGACGACATTACCGCGGGTGGACCAGCTGTGGTACAAATACGTGTACCTCGAACAGCTGCTGGGCAACCCCGCGGGCGCGCGACAGGTGTTCGAGCGGTGGATGGCGTGGGAGCCGGACGACAAAGCGTGGCAGGCGTACATCAAGCTCGAGCAGGGGTACGAGGAGTTCGACCGCGCCAGTGCGATATACGAGCGCTGGGTCGCCGTCCGGCCCGAGCCGCGCGTGTGGGTCAAATGGGGCAAGTTCGAGGAGGAGAGGGGAAAGGCGGCCAAGGCGCGCGAGGTGTTCCAGACCGCGCTCGAGTTTTTCGGGGACGACGAGGAGCAGATCGATAAAGCGCAAGCGGTGTTCAGCGCGTTTGCGAAGATGGAGACGAGGCTGAAGGAGTACGAGCGCGCAAGGGTCATTTACAAGTTCGCGTTGGCGCGTCTGCCACGGACCAAGGCGGCGAATCTTTACGCGCTGTATACGAAGTTCGAGAAGCAGCATGGGACGCGGAATAGTCTCGAGTCGACCGTGCTGGGGAAGAGGAGGATACAGTACGAGGACGAGTTGGCGCAGGATGGGAGGAATTATGATGTGTGGTTCGATTATGCGAGGCTGGAGGAGGGCGCGTATAAGGATCTGGTGGAGGAGGGTGCGACAAGTACAGAGGAAGAGGCTGCGTTGGGACGCGTGAGGGAGGTGTATGAGAGGGCAGTGGCGCAGATTCCGCCAGGTGGGGAGAAGAGGCATTGGAGGAGATATATCTTCTTGTGGCTCAACTACGCGTTGTTCGAGGAGATCGAGACGAAGGTATGTTTCCCTTGCTTGATGTTCCCTTTCTTCCGTTCTCACATACTTTCTAGGACTTCACCCGTGCACGGCAGATCTACAAGACCGCGCTTGAACTCGTCCCCCATAAGCAGTTCACATTCGCCAAGTTGTGGATCATGGCCGCTCAATTCGAAGTGCGGAGGTTGGACTTGCCCGCAGCGCGGAAGATGCTGGGTGTGGCGATTGGAATGTGCCCCAAGGAACGGTTGTTCAAGGGGTACATTGAACTCGAGTTTGACGTATGTATATCATGTGCGTTCTGGTGCATCTGAACGGGGGGCTGATGACACATTACAGTTGAGAGAATTCGACCGCGTCCGAACGCTCTACGAGAAATACCTCGAATACGACCCCACAAACTCCACAGCCTGGATAAAATACGCCGAGCTCGAAACCCAACTCGCCGACTACCCCCGCGCGCGCGGCATATTCGAGCTCGGCATCGGCCAGACACCTCTATCAATGCCCGAGCTCCTCTGGAAAGCGTACATCGACTTTGAAGTCGAGGAGGGCGAGAGAGAGAAGGCGAGGGAGCTGTACGAGCGGTTGAGCGGGAGCAGCGGGCATTGGAAGGTCTGGGTCGCGTTTGCGCTGTTTGAGGCGGCGCCGATTCAGGTGCCGAGGGATGAGAGGGATGAGGATGAGGAGGATGAGGAGGCGGAGCCGAAGATGGTTGAGGGGGATGTTGAGCGCGCAAGAGCTATCTTCCAGCGTGGGTACAACGACTTGAGGAGTAAAGGGCTTAAGGACGAGGTACGCTCGGTCTTTCTGGACTTGATTCTTTGTGCTCTTGCTGATGCGCGCGTAGCGTGTGGCACTCTTGCAAGTTTGGAAGAACTTCGAGGAAGAGCACGGTACGCCGGACGACGTCAAGAAGGTCGAAGTGATGATGCCCATCCAAGGCAAACGCCGCTACGTCGACGAAGAGACCGGTCAACTCGTCGAGGGTACGTTCTCATACGCCACTTTCTTGGTCCAAGCGACTGACATTATTCTGCAGACTACGACTATATCTTCGCCGACGACGAACGCGAAACCAACGCCAACGCCTTCAAGCTCCTCCAAGCCGCACACGCATGGGCCGCCAAATCCGGCGCTGGAGCCGGCTCCGGCTTCTTGGCGGACGACGACTCGTCGAGCGATTCGGATAGCGACGACGACGACGATGCGGGAAAGGAGGGTAAGAAGGGTAAGGCGAAGGCGAGGGGAGGAGATAGAATGGAGGAGGATGGAGATGATAAGAGTAGTGTTGCTAGCTCGGAGGGGTAGTGTGACGTGTAACGTATTGCTTTGATGTACTGGGATGTTGCTGTACTTTACAACTGCAGAGGTTATTGGTTGAATCTCTCGAATGCTCCTATCGCGCTCGCAGTCAGCAGCGCAAACCCAACCTCGCGGTAGACGATGGGAGCTGGGGTGTGCATAGGCCGGGTGCTTCACCGCCGGGATTCTTCTGCAAACTTCTGGTCCACGGAAACGTGTACGGTGGCCGAAGATAGATGACAGCTGCAGCTGAAGCACGAGAAATCTATGTTGCATATGGCAGGATGAACCGAGATCCGTACGCTCTCCGCGGCGGGCCGCGATAATATTCGCGGCGAAAATCGCGCAAGCGTTCAGCGCTCCCGGCGGCATATACTCTGCGCCACACATCCGGTTCCTGGTTCACGCGGGCGGGCCGACGAAGCAGCGATCCGCACATCTTCCCTCTCTCGTTCTACCAGATTCAGATTCACGCATACTACGAGAAGGAGAAGCGTCAAAGGACATTATGATTTCCGATGCTGAGCTACAAATCGACAGGTGGCACATGTATAGGTACAATGAGGCGCGGCGCGGTGGCCGGAGAGACCGTGTAGTGATGTGTGTGGGGAGTTGAGGGCTTTATGCCGCAGGCTACGCGCCGCACACGGGCGTCGGTTTCAGACCATCAGACGCACGTCCGTCGATGCACGAGGCCGATATGCGGAGTGGGGAGCGCTTACGGCGACGGCGACGCCTCAGGAGAGTTCGCCACAGGTGTAGGTTCGGGCTTCGAGATGCGGACCTGTGCAGAGAAGGCTTCGGTCAGAAGTGCAGGCTCGAGGCGACCGGTGAAATCGCGTACCGAAGTGGAGAAGATATCGGACAGCTGCGGCTCGGAGCTTGTGCTGGAC
>UWZB01000046.1:40479-52183 GCA_900536885.1 Peniophora sp. CBMAI 1063
CAGGCGATCCGGTCGACGAAGCGCAAATATCGCGCGGGCCTCCTTGTACGTGCGATGGGGGCAAGGGGAAGACGATCACGTTGGGGGTGGAAGGGAAGACGGCAGAGATGGGTGTCGGAAGCTCGCTGCGCGACAATATCGGTGTGCCCGGGGTGTGGGGAGGCGGAGGAGCCTTGGGGATCGTGATCGTCAACTTCGGGAGTGTAGGCATAGAAGGCGAAGGTGTAGGCGGCAGGTCGTCCAGAGTGACGGAATTGATCTGGCCGCCGATGTTCTGCATCAGGTTGAAGGCCGGAAGCCAGAGCGTGTCGCGGCGATGTTCCAGTTCCCCAACACGTCTCCGGAGACCTTTCGCGTATCCGAGAAGGGCAAGAACCATACGAGCGTCCTCTTGCGCGCCTACGACGAGTTCAGAAGCTGCTAAAGTAGGCGACAGTTCATCTTGATCAGCGCTTTCCAGAGCTCGAACCCAGGCATCGTGGTCTGCGTTGCTGAGTCTGTGGCGTTCCGTGCGCAGCGGCTGGAGGGAAGAGTCCCTCAGGCGGTGTGCTGTCTCGTGCTCTTGAAGCCGCTTCTGAGCCGTCGATAAGCTTGTTTCCAGGGTGGCGCGAGTCGCTTGTTCCTCCTTATGGTTCTGAGTGAGGCTGTCGTGGGCAACACGAAGGGTCTTGTGCTCCAGCTTGAGCGTGTCAAAGTCCCGTCCGAGATCAGAGTGCTGTGCAGCGAGAGCGTCTCCTTGAGACTGAAGGAACAGGCAACGTGCGGACATATCATCATTCGAGCGAGAGAGTTTGGAATGGTCGTCCTGGAGCTTATTGAGGAGGGAAGTGGTACATGCGAGCTCCCGCTGAGTATTGCCAAGCTGTGACTGAAGACGTTGACCTTCAATCTGTAGATTGTCGCGCTCCTGAGTGGTTTCGGCGAGTTCAGAGTTGCTGTTTTGAAAGTCGAGGTCGAGCGCGGTGTGGGACTCCGTGAGTCGGTCGTAGGCGGCCTCGAGTTCGGCGTGCGTATCCCTCGCTTGTTGACAAGCCTTCTTGAAGTCGTCCCTCTCGTCAGTCACATGATCAATAGTCGCCTTGGCTGAGGTCCTTTCATCGTGAAGTTCCATACGCAAGGCCTTGATATCTCGAACCAAGCCCTGCTGAGCGTTGACAGCGGTAGCAAGAGCAGCCTTTGCATTCCGTAGAGCGAAGCGAAGCCCAATTGTCATGCGCCACAGCAAAGCGAGCATCTTCAGAAGTGAAACGAATGAAGCGGTCCGGAGGGCATCTGCCTGGAGACGATAGGTGAACCAGGTGTTGGCGGCGTGGTGGCGAGCATCGATAGACCGGGCGTAGCGCGTCTTCCAAACACAGAGCTCGCTCGTGACATCTTGATGTTCTCTTGAAGCAGATACGAGTCGACCCTGGGCGGAAATGAGAGAACTTGATAGCGAGCCGTTCTTCAGACTCAGGGTGCTGCAGGCGTCGCGAGCCGAAGCAAGAGCAACCTCCAGATGGGATACCTGCTGCGTTAATCGGGTAACCTTCTCACAGAGCGTCCTAGAGAGTCGCCAAAAGAGGTTGAGGATGTAGATCGCATCCTTCAGTGAGCGTGGGTTAGGTGGCGAGGCCGTAGATTGATTGGCAAAATCAGATTGGCGACGTAGTTTCTTAGCTGTCGATGCGTGCCGGTCCGCTTGAAGTTGGGCTTGCGCGAGGCGGCTATCAAGGAATAGGCAATGCTGATGATATTTCTCCGCGTTTGAGTGAGCGAGAGATAGCTCTTCCCGGAGTTTGTGAACCTCGGGATCTGCGTCGCGGGAGAGCTAGCGGGCATGAAGATCAATCTCGCGATGGAGGGAGAGTAGCCTTATACATACTCTACGGCCGTCGAACCGAGTCCACGCAGAAGGCAAGCTCCCATTCAGAAGCCGAGCCCAGCCTAGACGAGCTGAAGTCCCAAGCAGGCATAGCGCTTGCCAGAGGATAACCCAGGATCGGTGGCGGAACGACCTCGTCTAGACGCATATTATTTAAGGGTCAGTTGAGCTCCTGCTGTACTATTCTGGGCAATCAAAGAGCGTACCGCCGGGTCATCTGAAGGCTCTAGATAGATACAGAATACAAAGGCCGCGACCAGCGCGAGAGCGGGGTAAAGGAACATGATGGTATCGCGGTAAGGAAGTTGAGGGCCGCCGTGAACGGAACCAGAACGACGGCAAGCGCGCAGGTGGCGTTCGCGTGGCACACGATTTTCCCACCCTGAACTTCCGCCAGTATAAACACAGCTCTGCCGGCAGAACAACTCGCTTTTCCCCCACCCATCTTTCCCCTTTCCTTATGATCCCTCACAATCAGCAGACGCCGAGGGACCTCATTTCCCAATAACGCCGCTTGTTGTGCGCGTTGGGCATCGTCGACGGGGTCGACACCCGCCCGAGGCGTAGCCTGCTGTCTGTCTTCTTGCATCATAATCCCCATCAATGGTCAGTGGGAACGCTTTCATCTCCCGCGGGTATTGCCGACACTATGTCCCCAGGTATTCATCGACGATAAAAAATACTCCTGGTGAGTACTGTACTGGAAATCTCTTAGAGGAGAGTTGCTAACAATAATCAGCGAGGCCTGTATCAAAGGGCATCGCTCATCAAGCTGCAAACACACCGACCGTCCGCTGTTCGAGATCAAGAAGAAAGGTCGTCCCGTTACTCAATGCGAACACTGTCGCGAACTACGCAAGACGAAGCAAGTCCACGTGAAGTGTCTATGTGAAGGCAAACCTCCCCTCGGCGAAGAGAAGACGGAGAAGGGAAATAAGGGTGAGTTGATAACATGCTTGTCGGTGCGCCAGGTAGACTAAGTCGAAGTGCGTTTCCCCGTTCTATTTCAGGTCAACCCAAGAAGGATCTAGGAGCCGCCGCGTTCCCTCATGGCTTGCCTTCGTCCTCTGACGCCGCTGCCGCCGCCTTGTCGCACTCCGAGCACTCGTCTGACTCTGATCAGGCTTCTAGTTCGTGCCTATTGGCTATCTTTCTACGTTGTCCACTCACTTGCCCGTAGCTCGAGTGCAGACTTCGGGCGCTTGCGAATGCAAGGAAGGCCAGGAATGTCATTGCTTTGCCCTGAAACACCATCCTCGTCGAAACCCTGCTGGTTCTGATCCGGGCTCAAGCTCGCATGGGCAGCCACATGCCTCCAAGCGTCGTGGGTCTGCGTCCACGGCCTTGCGACCCGTCCTTCCCAAACCAGCTGCTAGTTCCGATGCCGCCTTCTCCGAACATTCTGATACATCTGGACCGGGTCTACGGCCTCACCTTCCTCGCCATTCGCACGGCAGCGCTTTCTTCAGCCCGTACGGTCGTGCATACAACGAGCACTTCACTCTCGACGCCCTCCCCCGTGATGATAGCATCGTCGATCCCGGCGCCCTCTCCGACCAACCCCCGCTCTCATTGGATCCCACCGCCACCTTGTCCTTGCCCACCTCGTACTCGACGTCTCTCGACTTTCCCGACCTCTCGCAATGGTCGGCCGCTCCGGACATGACGGGACTCGCTGCCGCCCTCTGTGCCTGCGGTGACGGTTGCGCTTGCCTCGGTTGTGTGGAGCATCGCGGTGCAGATGCCTGGTTTACGCAGGAGTGCGCGAATCCTGACGTGTGCACGACATGTTTCACCTGCCTCACCAACCCTCGAGTACGCCCGCCATCAGCGCCGACACCACCGACCACGCCCCTCGGCATGCGGCCGGTACACGAGATGGACACTCTGGAAGAGTGGCTCAGCCACGTCCCGTCGTCGTCGAACGCTCTTGGCCAAGACTTCGCGGACATGTCAGCATATCTTCCTCCCGCTCCTGAACAACAAGCCCCTATGGACCTCGATCTCCAGTTACCCCCCTATTGCGCTGGCTTCTGCATACCGGGTCAATGTACATGTGACTCGGGCGATGCAACGATGGGTGGAGGCGACCCCCTCACGTTCGATCCCAACCTTGGCGATATACCGCTGGACTTCGACCCCACTTCATCGGCATTTTCATTACCGAATACTGTCGCGGCAGCCGCCCACGAGACCGGACTGTCACCATACCCAACTACGGACGGCGCCGAAGGTTACCGCCGAGCATCATCTACATCTTCCCTTCTGCCCAGCGTTGCTGCCGAAACCAGTGGACAGTCCCTCATGGCGCGCACGCTATCAACGCTGTCCTCGCGCGGACCAAGGGCGCCGTCTCCGGGTCCCTCTGGGCAACGTCGGTCGCGATGGGGCCAACGCTCGGGTTCATTCTACGAAGCAGCTACTCTTTTCCGTTGATCGTCTACTTACTCTTATTCTATCATCCCATGCCCTTCTCTCATCCCTCTCATCCCTCTCTTCTTATTCTCTTCCCCTCATGTCACTTAATGCTTGCTTCTGAATACTAAATTGAACCCGGCTAGATCTCATAGTTCTAGGGCTGTAGTCGCACGTTGTATAGGCTGAGGAAAGGCGCAGTTTGGATGCTTCGGATATACTTCTGTGCTCCTTTCCTTCTGGCCAGGTTAATTTCAATAAATTCATTTTCTCCTCTTCAAGTAGTGATTACCAAATTGAGCGACAAGATCATCGTGTCCAAGGGTATTTGCAGAATCTACGTAATGCGAACTCAATCATCGGTACGCAGCGGTTGGGACCGAGTACAATGGTGTATCTGCTGTTGGATCATGGAGCTAGTACGCTCAAGTAAAGTATCGTGCTGGGGTGCCCGCTGCGACAGCTCTACTCCATATGTCCCATGTCCACATCGCCCCGTCGACAGCCAATTGTGAGATCGGCGCTCCTCTCTCCCTTCGTGTGTGAAGGACGTCCAACAGCGAGACATCCAACGGTGCGTGAAGCGCATTCATCTTCGATTCGTCCTTGTCTCCGACGAGAACCACCTCTTCCAAACGAGGGAAGAGCGCGAACTGGCTCCCGTCGACTGGGTCGGTTTGCATCTCAGTCAAGGCGTAAAAGAGCGTGAGGCTGTCCAGGTAGGGGACGGCGATTCGCTGTACTGCTTGAGCGTCCGCGAAGCGCGTCGTCCACATCGTCATGTCCTTGTATTGTGCCATCGTCTCGGAACATAGAGTGATAGTGTGCAAGTCTTGAAGAGGCCAGTAATCCACATAGAGCAGAAAGTTTGCGTGAGCGAATAGATGCCGGCTGCCGTGGATAGGGTCTTCCCGTTTCTCGTGACCACGCTTCATGTCGCCTTGAACGTGACTAACCCATTCGTCCAGAGGTGGAAAAGGGGTGTAACGGGTGGTGACGTGTTCGTATGCTATGGACAATTCGAGAGGCGGTGGAGCGTTGTCGAAAAGAGGCCCAAAGGCCTTGACGACATCGTCGTGGTCTTCTTCCTCATCGTCCTCGTCTGCGCTTGCGAACTCATCGATCCATAAGTCCGAGACAACGACTGTGGTCGGGGCGAAAGTGAAGTGTCTGAAGAAGTACGCGTAACGTTCGAACACTTCGTGAGTCGAAAGGGTTATGCGCAATCTCTTGAAGGGAGGTGAGAGACGCATGGTTTCAGCTTCGGCCCGGGTTTGTCGGGGTAGGAAACTGTCAAGCTGAAGGTCCTGAAGAGCGGGCATTCGAGAAATCAGGTACTGTAGCTGACCGACTGTCGGAAGATGGTCCTGGGATGAGATGAAGTCGGAGGTCCCGAGGCGGAGATGGGTAAGATTGGGAGAAAACAATGGAGAGCTCCAACGTATAGTACAGCCGTCCAGATGAAGGTGCGTCAAAAGCGGTGGGCATTGCGAAGCGAAGATCTTGCGACTCAGCGGAAAAGGAGATTCGCTGATGCTTGGCATAGTGATGCTCAATCTTTTGAGAGCGGGGGCCGGAAGTTCCAAACACGAAGCCCACTCCTCAAACCTGTGCTGCTCAAATCGAATGTCCAGCTGCTCCGTACGCTGTAACGTAGACTTGGTAATCCAGTTCCCTGCTACAACGGGAGCGTCCTTGGTAACTTGGTAAGCCACGCTTTCCTCGGTGAGTGTCAAATAGAGAGGTAGGCGTCCGGAGAGAAGGAGGTAGTCCGCTGCCCTCCGGGGATCCAGGTGAATACAATCTAGGTCCTGCCACAGATGGGGAGAGTTAAATGCGACCTGTAATACAAGGAAGAGATTGTCAATCATAATCTGGACTAGGAATTGACCAGCCTTGTCACCGACCTGCCTCCATCGCGTGCATACATGGGTTATTGAGATCCATCCAAGAAAGTATCTCAATGGCGCATCAGGGTCGTGAAACGGCGTGTCATTCGCAAACCAATGATGGGGTGGCCAGCCATCCTGGGCAAACGAAAATATTGTTCCTAGTACTTCCGAGGGTAGGCAACACGCAGGTACCGCCGAGTTACGAGCCTTCGAAGCCACAGCGTAGAAGGTGCGCATGGTTTGTAGCTCAAGTTCAAGCATGTCCAAGCGTTCAGCGCTCGTCCCGATAGGCGAAAACCGAGACCTGACAATCTTCCCCCATACAGCTCTACAGACTGAAATTGAGAGAATGAGCACGCAGCCGTTGGATTACAACTTACGCGGATGTTTGAGTGTAGGCGACCGGATCGAACATGACGGACAGCGGTAACCAGTGCTCGTCGGCGGCGCGTTCTGACAGAATGATCCGACGCCACGTTCTGACCACGTTCGACTGTCAAACTCTTTCAGACTCACGAAAGCTAGAACTACCAACAACAAACTCAGGAAACCGTCTATCCCTACTATGCTCCTCTTCAATAGTCTCCAAGTTTCCCCTCTCCCCATCCCGACCTTCCACAGCGGTACTGCCTGCGCTCCCTTTCCTCTCCCTCACAGGGCTTATGGGAGTCACAGGATCGTCGCCGAACTCGTCCCATACACTCGACAAGCCCGTGGCAGCTACGGCAACAGCAACCTCAGATTGCTCGCGCGCGGAAGCGCTTGGTGAGTTTGCTTCGGCGTCTTCGTGGCCTAGTCTTGCTGTGGGCTTGAAGGGCCTTTGGGCGCGTAGGAGGAGTAGGAAGCGGGCTGTTAGAAGGCCAGATAGTCTGTATGTGTAAGTCAGTCTTGTGAGAATGTGACGGCCCATGAATGCGCGTACGGGAGAGTGATTGCGTTGAGTAAGCGTTGAAAAAAGCCACCCGGTGCTTTCTATGAACGATGTCGATCAGCATTGAAGTAAGATCACGGGACTGAGGAAGACTCACGAAGTTCAACACCGTCGCGCCGACAGTGAATGCAGACACCAAGCTATGAGGTCGATCGTCAGCATTCAGACCATAAAGCATACTATATGCGCCCTCACACAAAGTATACCGCACTTTGCTCGGCTAGTAAAGCTTCGAGTGCACGAGAGGGCGACCTTTTGCGCATGAATGCAGCTTGGGCCGTTCGTGCGAGCGTGAGGAGCGTGGCGAGGCCTTCAAAGATGCAGACGAAGATTGAGAGGAGGTCGTTTGCTATCTGGATTGAGGAAGAGCCGTGGCAGCGGAGTCCTGGTACGTGGATCTACAGGTGACAATGAGTTGAGTTGTTTGAGGTAAGATGATAAAGAGCGAGGAGCGTACGCAGTCGAGGATGAAGATCATCAGCGCCATGGCACCGAGGACAATGAGTACGGCAAGGTTGCGTGCGCAGACCACCCAGGTCCGCAGCAGAAACGTAGCTGCTCAATCACGATTTAGCCTTTCAATAGTGATCGACCGCTAATAACCAAAGCACGTACAAACAACGGCAGCCCTCCCCAACACGCTCACGACGCCGATGACCTTATACGCCGCGTCGCATGAGCCTCCTCCCCCGAATGTACCGGATATCGCCAAGAAATATAATAGGTTTGCCAGCAAAGCATAACGGCAGAGAACATAGAGTATCGTGCTGAGGGAACCGCGGATTGAGCCGCGCCATGGCCAATTAGTGGGTATTCGCCAGATGTGGCGGACTTCCGACGGGAAGGTGAGAATATAGTCGTAGTAGAGTAGTGCGAGGCTTGCAGATTGGAAGGCGTATTGTAGGAAGCTGGAGATGTCAGGTGTCACGGTCAGCTTTTGCAAATTGGAACTTGAGATGCGGGGAAACTCACTGGGTTTGCGCCGCCAGGGCAGACATTGTTTGAAGGGAGGAAGCGAGAAAGATGGATGGATTTCATACCCCTCAGACCTTATGTATATTGACTCGCTTCTATTGAGTCCAGCTTAGCGATGTGCGGCACGGCTCCTACGAACCTGACACCCACAAGGGGATGACGGGGAAACGTATCCTGATGATGAACTGATGGGGTAGCGTGCCGAGCGCACTGGAAGCAGATACTGTAGTCTCGTTTCGGAACGCCCATCGCGCGTGCGGTACATATGGGCATAATAGTCGTCTATAGCCGGCGGAGGCTGTGGGGCGGAACTTGTTGATTATCTTGAGGGCGACCGATGTGCCGCGATTCAGAGTCTATCGGGTTCGTTGCGGTGAGGACGTCGTCGACGAACTGTTGAGGAATCGGAGGATTTGCCAGTTGGTATGGAGGATGTGGACATGCTACATCTTCTTCCGGCAGATAGCCATGCAATGATTTATCGCATACGTTCTTTCATTGCGCCAAAGAAATCATCGCGGGTCATGAAGCAAGATGTGTCTGTGACAAAACATGACGGCGACGGGATCTCTGAGATCGCCGGGGCGTCCTCCGAGTGCTCCCACTCGAAGTCGTCGGCAGTCTTTGGTGGTGAAGAAGTGGACAAGGCTCATGGACAACAGATGAAATGTCCGTTTGAGGCAAGCCATGCGCCGTCCGCGGGGCTCGCACGCACAGCCGCAAGATGAATGTCGTCACTGTCATACTGATCGGGACTGGCGTTGTACGTCGCCTCCATTGTACTGTGGCCGGACAAGATATGTGGCATCTGACAGCGACACGACAGTGACAGTGAGCAAAGGATGGAAGAAGCCCCGCTACTCAGTCCTCGGGGATGTCGGAGGTGCGAGGGCCTAGATCAAAGCCACAAAGGGAAGAAGCAAGCGTGTATTGGCACAGCACCGAGGATAATACTGCGAGTGGCAATTCGCAGCCAGCCGTGCCGTACAATATTTGAGTACCTCACGGAGAGGTTGAGAACGTACTCGGTAGATATATAGCGAGCGTCATCGTCGTCGTCGTCGACGTCGGGGCCGAAGCATCTGGACCGCTTCAGTCGTTTACGGCGGTTGCCGCGGAGGCGTGGGCGGTTGAGCGACGGGCTTCACACCAGGCACCGGACCACTTTGTGTCGTTCTCTCGCACATTCTCTTTCCGGAATTTGTGTACTTTGTTCCTTCTCTCATCACTGTGGGCAGTTGCGGAAGATAGCTACGCTCGATGCATAGTCTGTTCAGCCGGGCGCGGACGGCGTCGACTCCCTCCAAGGCTCACGCGTTGGCGGCGCAGCAGCAGAGCGCGGAGATCGACGAGCTCGGCCGCATCTCCAGCAGGACCTCGACCGCCAGGACGGTGCAGGCCATCGTCAAGAACGGCGCAGGCAACTCATCCTCCAAGAAGGCGCGCAAGGCCGCCCAGCACGCCGTCGAGGAGGAGCCCGCCATCCCCGACGGCACCTTCCTCGCCCTCTCCCTCGCACCGCCCCCGCCCCGCAAGCAGGCCCCAGCACCACCACCGCCGCCAGTGACCGGGAGCCCGACCAGCCCGTCACGTGCCAAGGAGAGCGAGCGCGAGCAGGACTACGGCTACCTCAGCTACCAGCGCCATGTCGTGCTCGGCCTGGACGAGGTCGACCGCCTCGTGCGCGCGCTGGCGGACGAGCTCGGGCAGCGCGGCCTGACCACGCCCTTTATATTCTCGTCGCTGGCCCTGGACGTGTCCGTGCAGGGCGTGCGCAGGCTCATCAACGCGTTTCTCAAGACATGCGCGCCGTTCCCCGCCCCAGACGCAGAGCGCGGATGGCGGGACGAGGTCCGGTTCGCCGGCCCCGCAGAGCTCGCCATGTGTCTTCGCTGGGGCCTGGCGCGCGTCGTCCGGGTATACGGTGGCGCCGCCGTGCGGGGTCTTGTCGCCTGGGAGGCATACACCGAATGGGCAGAGCGCGAGGCCCAATTGAACTACCCGCCTACCCACTTTGCCACATTCCTCCAACCGCTCGAGCCCCTCCTGCGCGCGATCATATTCAACATCCTGTCGATCTGCGCACGCCTCACCGCGCACTCGGCTTCTTCCGGTCACACCCCGCCCACCCTTTCCTCCTTATTCGGTCCCTTGCTATTTGGACTTGGTCCTGCCGCACTCGCTTTCCAACATGCATATGTGCACTATCTCCGCTCCGCAAACGCCATGGAGCACCTTTTGCTTGCATTCATCCGATGGCAGGACGCCCCTTCCACCCAGGGCTCGGCCAAATCACTCGGCGTGCCAGCCCGCCTCAAGGACTGGATCCGCGACTACCCAGCCATGCTCCCGGAACGCGCTAAATCCAAACAGGACAGACTCGCGCCTCGTCCCGGCGCCCGCACCATCCGCGTCGTCAGCGTACGCAGAAACGTGCGCATGTACTCCCCCGATCTCGTCAAGACTGCTTCATCTTGGGCGACTCGCACTCCCGGTGGGGTCACCAACGCCTTTTCCGGCTCTCGCGAGTGGGAACGCGTTTGTCCGCCTACGCTCAAGCTGCCGCCGCGCTATGCAGACAGCTATCGTAAACGGATGGACCTCCCGTCCAACTTCCATCCCCAGGTCACCATCAGCGCTACCGCATCCACGCACAGTTCTGCCAGCAGCTCAACCCTGGTCGACGACAGCGATTACTTCGGTCTGGGCAAGGACGACGAGCGCTTCCGCAGTCTGACAGATTTGAAATGGGGCGAATTCGAGTCGATGGGCTTCTTGGGTTCCAACAGCGATTTGCACGAGAAGAAGCTCCAGTTTGACTTGACAGAGTCTGCACGGACAGTGCGTGACTTCTTCCATTTGCTTCGTATCTTCTTTGCTAAAGTCCATTCTTGTGATGTGTAGGATCGCGCGGCGAAGCGCCAGACTCTGTCCTGGAACGACTTCTCGTCGTCGGGCTTCACGCGGACCGACGAGCCGCTCAATGCCACGCTGCAATTCAGCCCGCCGCTGGCATCCACCGTCAAGGACTGGCCGGAGCAGCAGGAGGAGATGCGTCGGAAACTTCGCAAGGCCCATCGCGCGCTACCGCCGTTCGGCTGGGACACGGAACCTGTCATGGGTCAGGAAGAAGTCATCGAAGAAGCCTTCATCGACGTCTTCTGCGATCTCGTGTACGGCGGCGGTTGGATGGACATCGAGCGCGAGGAGGACGTTGACAGGGAGTGCAACTGGGCGTTGGTGGAGTACAAGTCTTTGCCCGTGAGCGGGAGAAGCACGACGTCCAACGCCGCCTCGGACCCGCGCACGTCCAGCACCGTCTTCCTGTTCGAGGAATTCGTACCCCTCGAGTACCGGAAGAGCCTAAGCGCCGGACAGACGAGCAAACGCCGTCTACCCGCCTTCTTCTTTGGGACGTCCAGCAAGACCAAGGCATGGAAGCCCGCCCAGACGCTCAACGGCCGCCCGTACCAGGTCGGCTTGACACCGAGCAGCCCGACAGTCCGCGAAGTCGAGTTTGACGCCCTGCTCCGCGCCAACGGTTCCACGACCAAGATCAGCCTCAACGGGCGCCCGCAACCGCCTCTTCCCATCGACGCGCGGGCATCAGGCGCATCAACCGATTCC
>UWZB01000046.1:53971-73067 GCA_900536885.1 Peniophora sp. CBMAI 1063
CCTTTCCTCACCACACACGCTCGTTGCCTCGATTAACCTCTCTACATTCTGCCGGCTACGGAAATCTGTCTTGGGATACGGTGTCTTTTCCTCTTTCTCTTCTCTGATCTGCTCAGCTTCACTTTCCTCGAGTTGCTCGACTATGCTACTTATAACATACGATACGGATACCCGAACGCTGCCGCTCGGACGGTACTGTCGAGCGGGCGAAGCGTTTTCGCACAATTATATCTTCATTGCTATACCTTCTCGTGTTCTCATCGGTCGGCGTTCGGTTATCGGCCTCGTCTATCGTAGGATAGAAGTGCGGATGATTCGATGGCATTCAGTTAACATAAAGCCCCTTGACGACCACGTCCGAACCGTGTAGTGCGGCGGTCGCTATCCACGGCACTCGTCACCACCAACATGAACACATTTTGCCCGAGAACAGTCCAAGCAAAATGCTGGGCATGATTACCCATTTTGACCAAAGGCAGGAAAAGAGCACTCTCCCCCCAAACCCCGTCAAAACGGGCAATCATGCCCATCATTTTTCGCCGCAAAAGAAACCCGTGTTGTGAGCGCGTGGTCGGTCGCAGCTTCGCAGTGAACGGCCACCTCCTTCCATGCAATTCAATGAAGATCCTTAGTACTACGTCTATGACCCCGTCGCTCGATCCTCAATGAAGGTTGGCAATCGTCATCTTTAAAGGTAGTCTGCGACATATGCCACAAATATGCCTCATGCTTTGACTCGTATAAACATGCTCAAAGAGTTGAACGACAGCCTCCACACAGGCGTGCATTCTTTGTGGAATCTCGGCCCGTCAAGACTGTTTATATCCGTCTCCCTCGTGTATTCGCCGCCCTACATATGCAGTCCCTGCTCTCGGCCCTCAGCTTCGCCGTTCTACTACCGTCTCGCTACGATCCGCTCAACGCGAAATGTCTATGGTCATCTCGCGCCACCGGAAGCCGAACCTTGCGCATGATCTCGAGCGCCTCAAGAACGAGTTGAGACGCGACCCTCCTCAAGTCGTCGCTCGCTTTCGACGTCTCCTCGCCGAGTCGAGCGGCTTCGGAGACCCGATACGTTCGACGGATTTCCGAGCGCTTCTCGCTGACCTCACCATCGCTGTTGTGCGACTGTTTGAAGAGGACAACACGAGGGCGGTCGACTTGGTGGAGGCTGGCTTGGTCGAAGCAGTCATCGAGGTGGTCGAGTTGAAGGACTATTTCTCCTGGCCAGTGGTGTGTCCATTACCTCTCCGGCTCTCCCTATGAGCCAGTGAGACCCCTCGTTGACATCCATCATGTAGTTTTGGCGCGCTAAACCACTTTTTGTGCTTTCCGTCACGATAGAGCACGCCGGGCGGGTCAGCACAGATGCTAGGGATAGGATATTTCGCACGACAACGCGGCTGTTCAAAGGCATCTGGGAACGCCGCGACATCGTCAGGTTAGCCGATCCCGGCGTGTACCATCTTGGCGGTGCGGTAGATGATTCGACTGCATTGTCTACCCTCCTCGAAGCGTACTATCTGATATATCGTTTGTGAGGCTCAGTCTCGATCGCTCATGCTAGGCCTCAATGCTGAGTGTTCTTCCTTCTCCAGCGCCGACCGTGCACCCGAGCTGGACACCTATATTCATCACGTTCACATCCTATTATGGGTCTTGTCGCGCGAGGAGGATGAAGTTCCGGGTATCGCGTTTCATGGCATGCTGACGACGTCGCTTTTTTCGGCATGGGGCCCAAGCCTGAAAGACATGCAAACGGCGGAGAAGGAGATAGGACCAACTCCGGAGGCATACCTGGACGTTTCCGCGCGCCTCGTAAGAGAGAGTATCATCGAGGGCATGGGACCGGATCGCTTTATTGCCGCGTGCGAAGCCGAATTGCGAGGTCTCATTCGGCACCTTGAATGCAGCTGCGGGAATGGAGTCCACGATGTTCAAGTTCTTGTGCTGCACGTCGTTACCCATGACGATGTGATGCCTACTGTTTACAAGCGGGACCTACTTGTGCAAGCTTTGGACGCACTGAAATTACTCTTTGAGAACGAAGTTGGCGCTGGCAAGTGCACTAGTCTTTGCATGTCTTGCCTGTATCTGGTCCAGTAGGACATGACCGTTCTTGTTTCTGCGATCAGCTCACTCATGCATGTTACCAGGATATACTACGTGTACTCAGCCAGGGCGGCTGTGAAGTCGGCAGAGCCCCATCGGCACCCGGACATTGTCGATCTATATGTGATTGCGATGGAACTGGTAGCCGCAGGATGCAGTCTGACTGTGTCCAAAGGAGGTTCGTGCCCAGTTTTGCAAATTGCCTGACGTGTCTGAGTAATGCACAGACATACACGGCGCGATAACGGCGAGCCTGGGTGATATCATGCAGCGTATACAAGACAACAAGCTTACTGCTGGAAACAACTCCCCGAAGTACATATCGGCGCTTCAACATCGCGCAGCTTTATACTGGTATCCAACGCTGCAGCGTCTGCAACGGGCGGTTCCCACAATTGAACGAGAACGACAGCTGCGCACTGTCAACCTTGCAGAGACATCTACTGTACTTTATACCTGGATTGCATTCGGCGCTCTCCTCGGGCTCGATGCCAATGAGCAGCGTCGACGTCACGAATCCGATCGTTTACAGCGTTGTTGGTGGCGTGAATGCCAGCGCTCACGCGACAGAGGCGATGCTACTGTGAAGCTTCTTGCATGCGCAGGTTGCGGAGAGGTACGTTACTGCAACAAACACTGCCAGCGCCTGTGAGTTCGTCCTCTGATCGAATTACAACTACTCACGAGACGATCATGGCTTCAGAGATTGGAAAATTGGAGGACATAAGCGGATGTGTCGAAGACTCAAATGAAGTTAGATGCCAACCCGTACATATGCAATCAATCACGGGAATAGTTTCCCGTCTTATATGTCATACTTATGTGAAGTTGACGCGTCCCGTTACTCGACTCGATGTCTCGTTTTTGGTAGCCCGCAGAATGTCATGTGACCGCGTAACGCTTTCGCGCGCTTGGATCAAGTCTGAAAGACCCACCAGCGCTGTCATGGGGAGCTCGGAGAGCTCTAGCAAACGAGCGAACCAGGAGATCACTGGTATCGCATCCCATGGGTCGCCCAGGTCTCCTGGCATGGTGACATCGTGCTTCTCGATATGAGACGGTGACATGTCAGAGAGGAGCACGATCAGCACGTTGCGCGACAGGAAGATACGAAGCGGCTTGAGATGACGAGGGGATGCTATCAAGCGTGCTACGGTGAGATCAATATTGAGAGAGAGCCTGTGTTCGTCTATCGCCAACGATTCTGAATGCGAAGAATGGTGCAAGACTCCGAGCGAATGCTCCTTCTGCTGTGGCGTGATGGGCGCGGAGATATTGTCGGAAACGTCGAAGGGTTTAGTTGCATCGCAAGATGGTATTGTTGCATATGGGTGAATGAGTATGGCACGTAGTCCTTGAGTCCAGACTTCCAATAATAGATGTCGCATTAAACATACAGCTTCAAGCCTGGCGACCTCGTGCGGGAAAGGATAGGTCGACTAGCACACAGCAAGCCAGGGCAGCGTCGAGTTTTTGACGATATACTCGCTCATAACCAGCGCTATGCAATCTCATGCTCAGCGAGAAGCTGCACGACGCGTCAGCTTTGCAATAGCGAGGGCTACAGGCGCAAGCGCACCATATTTGGGATGCCGCTGGAGATGGGATATACATGTCCGCAATTCGGGCACGTCATGGATCCCTCCTCGATATGAATCTATGAACAAAGCTACGTGAGTGCGCTCGGATCCGCGTATGTCACCCACACACCTCCATCAAGACATGATGCAGCTTCTGCAAAAACTCATCATCGAGCATCTCTGGCGGCTCTAGCGGCAAACTCTCGTCGCCCAACTGTACATTCTCCATTAGTAACTCCCCCACTCCCACATTTTCTGGCGCTACAAACGCACCTCTCTTGCCGCCGAGACCAACGCACTCCATTCCAATCTTGGGATGAACCCGCGCAGAAAGTCCGCGTTGAACTCTGCTTCACGGAGCGCAAGTTGAGCATCTTTTATTTGTAGCGGGAAGTTGTTCGTCGTGCATCCTTTCGCGTGACATGCAAGTAGGTTGTGTGTTATCAAGCGAACCATGGCGCGAGTCGGAGAATTTGAGAGGCGTGTAGAGGGAGATCGAGATGGTCGGCTTGAGCAAGTGGCCCCGGCGATCATGCGAAATTGATTGCTGGCCTTGGACAGTTCCCGCGGCATGCTTGTCTTTCCATTCCGTCTCAAGACTGTCCATGTATAATCATCATCCAATCTCTTCGTGGTAAACGATGTAGGTAGTATACAAGAGGAAAAGACAACAAAAAATGTAACATGATACGAGTAGGGATCAGGGGTGTCCAGGGATATCGACTTCCGAATGTTCGCGCCAAGACGGCCGCGGCCGCCTACATGGGGCCCTTGTTCATGCCGCTGTTAGGCGGCGGGCCGGCAGGAGGTGCATAGTAGTCCGGAGGAGCGGCAGAGCCGGTGACATGGGCTTGGGGCGGTGGGCCAGGAGGCTGCGCGTATGGGCGTCAATGTCTAAGCATGCGCATGACTGTGACAGGAGTCTAACGAGACTTACAGGAGCGTATGACTGTCCGCTGTCATACCCGTGCTGTGGGTAAGGTGACTGTTGGCCGTACGGGGTCTGCGGTGGGTACTGGGGAGCATATCCGCCCTGGAACTGTCCTTGTTGCGGATAGTTCTGGTTCTGGTTATACTGCTGCTGGTTGATATACGCCAAGTTGGCCTGCTGGATCCGTCGCCGGCGGAGGTACCCGAAGTAGAGGGACAAGGCGAGAACGGCGGCAACTGTAGCCTATGTCAGATACTGGGGGAGGAAGATGGTAGGCCAACGCACAAATGCCCACTGCGATTCCTACACGGGCGCCGACCGACAATCCATCACAGCGCTCGAATCTATTGTACAATCAGCTACAGGCTGATAGAAGTATTGATAGACACGCACCCTCTTGCGTCGACAAAGCAATCCGCCCGAACACCAGGAAGGAGAACTGCCGCAAGCAGCAAGCTCGCAACGCGCGGCGCGGGAAGGGTAAATCGTGATGTCATGATCAAATTCAAACAAAGCAAGTGGTCTGTTCAACAGAACTGCAACATGTCCTCGGTCAACGCAACCGATAACGAGCAAAGCGAGCAAGCGTACATGTGTGGGGTAGGTCGTGAGGGTAAGAGGTAAAGTCAGGCTCCGAAGCTCCTTGGCGATATATGTACGTATTTTCCCGCACTGGGCCAAGGAGAGGGGGTGGCACTGCCTCGGCGCCCCGTGCCTGACGCGGTCATTGTCTCGCGGGAAGTTGACAACCATTATCGGCCGTCCCGGACTGCTGTATCGCTTCTAAGACTCTCAAGAAACTGCGCATAGTACGGTGCCACTAGTAAGCGATACGCGTGACTTGGATAAGATAGCCTTGGAAGAACAGCTGTAAGCGCTCGCTCACGTATCCACATGTGAATGCGGTGGTACTAGTCCATTCCTACAGAGGTAGCCGAGACAAATACATCGGGTGGGCATAGCATCCGACCGACTCAGAGTCATAGGTGTGCGCGAGAGAGAGACTACTAGTAGCCCGAACGTCCATTCGGAGCGTCATCGACGTTCACAATTCACGCTTGAAGCTTGCAGTTCGGCTCGACGCTCGACAGTAAAGATGGATTGACATGTGCCAAAAGAACACTAGCATAGACGATGATGAACGTCAGACAGTGTACTGGGGCGAGAAAGGGTCCCATATATCGTCCGAGCTATGGCCCGGTTTGACCCTTCTCCTTGAGAACTAAACAGGCTGAGCAGGCCTGGTAGACTTGTCCGCGATTGGTGGTCCACCGGGAGTTAACATGTACAGAGGCGGCGCCTCGCTCGAGCTTGAGCCAGAAGCGAAGGGCTGTTGACCTGGCGGCGGACCCGGCGGCTAGATGCACATCAGGAAGGGAAGATCAAACGGACTGTCGGGCGACGTACAGGTGCAAATTGAGCCGAACCGTCGCTGAACGGAGCTTGAGATGCGAAGCCGGCCGGGGGTACAAGTCCACCCTGAGGTGGTGGACCGGGAGGAGGGGCGAAGAAAGCCGGTGCGGGAGCCGGACCTGGTGGCGGCGGAGGATTCGTCGGGATGGGGACGAAGGGAGGTGCTTCAGCCGCGTGTATTGCTGACCTTCGGCGCCGAACCATCCCGAAGGAAAGAGTGATGAGGATGATGACAAACACGGCTATAGAGGGCGTGAGCATATGTCCGTGCGGAGGGTGGACCGCTACTGACCAACGCCGATACCAATGCCTACGCGAGCACCAGTAGACAGACCATCGCAACGATAACGGCGGTCGCTGAGAACGAGTCAGCACAGTATGCTATAGGACGGTTGGGCCACATACCCGTCGTCGTCGTCCTCAAAGAAGCAACGCGCCTGTGCAGCAGGTAACATTGTTGCGAAGAATAAGAAAGCCGCTAGCAAAGGCCGCGGCCTCGCTTGTATGATGGTTCCGAGAGCTGTCCGATGTCAAATGGTCAGTCCCTGACTCTTGACCGAGTCTTTGAGATGTACTCACAGGGCATCAGGCGTGAAGACGTGAAGACGCAACGAAGAGCGGGGGGATGATTGAGAAAGTGAACAGCCGACAGCAATGTGAGCTTCCGGCTCGTAGAAGGAATTGTAAAGATAATGAAGTTACGTGGGCAGAGATACAGAGTTGTGTTATTCCAGCGCGCAGATCTTATATGCGTTCATATCAGCCCCTCAAACGCGAGGAATTGACCGTGCAGTGACCGCGTCACCCGTCAGCGTCTGTCCCCAGTCGTACACTCGGCACCATACATCAGATAGATTTCTTTTGGGGTCAAGAATGCAGTTCGGTGAAAGCTGTGAAAGCTTGCCATTCGCTCACGCGTGCCTAGCTTCGAACTGTGAGTGTATACCCCTCGCACGCGCCATCAGAGCGCCAGCGCCGGAGGCATGAGCGGGCGATGCTCGAAGCTCGCCTCGGGCGACACGGCGGCATCTTTCAACGGAAGACACAACCTACCGGTATCGAGGCCTATAAATAGCTCGAAGTTGAGCATCAGGTCTCTCCAAAGCTGCTAGTCGATATCTGGAAGACCTGGAGGAGTTCAAATGCGCCACAACAGCCAGTGTCATGATGGCGAAAGGCAAAGTATATCATAATAATCCAGTGTTGCGGAAGCGCTCAACACGGACAGGAGGTATACCCGCGCGTTCGAATCTTGGAGTGGCCTCGGCCGAGTGCGTATGGACATTTTCGCATGTCAAGGTAGGCGCAGAGTCGTCGAAAGGTTCACGCAGAGTAATGCCGGGCGATTCGGTCCCATCGACCTCAGTCGAGGACGCATGAATAAAAAAGCTAGAGCTACGAAACACGAATCTACCCGACCACAGCCATATGATACAGAACTATATGCACAGGTAGAGTACGACCTTATTAGACCTGCTCGGCGGCCTTCGCGCCAGCGAACGACTTGTCTGCGAGCTGCGCCATGGGCGAGCCTGGCGGGGGCGCGATGTACGCCGGCGGTGCCTCGCTTCCGGACGCGTTGCGAAGATGGCTGGGGGGAGGACCGGCAGGCTGTACGCATCACGGACGTCAGATCAACGGATCAGAAAGAAATGTCAAACTGGACGCACAGGAGCGAACTGGGCGCCGTTGTCGAGCGGTGCTTGGGATGCGAAGCCCGCTTGAGGCGCAAAGCCGCTTCCAACTGGCGGTGGACCGGGGGGTGCAGCATAGAACGTCGGAGGCGGGAGCTGGGGAGGCGGGATGTTGTTCGGGACGAAGGGTGGAGCTTCGGGTGAAGAGTTGTGCGAGCGGCGACGCTGGTTCATGATCAAAAGGAAGATGAGGATGAAGACGAATGTGGCTGGGGTAACGGTGAGATCGAGTCTGATGTACGTGGGCAAGGAACGTACAGACGCCAACAGCGATGCCAACACGGGCACCGGTGGACAGACCGCAGTAGCGGTCGCTGAGTGTTCGTCAGTAGCTGACTGTACGTTGAGCGGCAGACCACGCACTCATCATCATCGTCGTCATCGTCATTGAAGAAGCAGCGCGCCTGAACGGCAGGCAGCGCCGCCGCGTAGAGGAATGCAGCGAGCGCAGGTCGTGACATCGTGAAGCGGGTAGAGACTGCGGTGGTCCTTCTGGTAAGCCCACTCCTCGTATTATGACGGTAGAAATCACTCACGGGACATGTTTCGTGAAGAAAAGAAAAAGATGGTGTTGCGAAGAAATGGGACCGGCCGAGGGAACGATGGACGACAAGGACGCCATTATATACCACAAGCGCCCGCACGTGTAGACGCTTGATGCGGATGATCTGCCGATCAACAAGGAGCGCGGGGCTGTGCCGGGTTCCTGCCATGTACTCGCTCTACGTATCTTGACCACATAGGGAGTAGACGTACGACTTGAGAGTCACTGCAGTACTCGTGTTGCGACATATGCAGCTTTTGAAATGAGTGACTGGGTTGTGACGATCCCGAGCGAGGGCATGGAAGCGTTTGCTATTCCGCGTGTCTTGAGCAGTCGAGCACTGCACATCAGATGTCAATCTCAAACGAGGGTCCAAGTCCGGCTTGTCAAGGTCTTGTGGGCAATGAGATCAAACTTGGCTCGGCCGTCACACAGTGCATCGGATGAGGCGCCTGTACTAACAGTCGCTGCAGAGCTCCCTAACAGCTGGCCCTTTCAGACAAAGCATCCATCTCGCTTCTCATTACAGGCGCTGGCCATGCTTTTTATGCTTCCAGACAGCATAGCATCAGGAAGTAATGCGGTACAGGTAAAAGGCAACCAGCATCATAATCATGGCGGACATTGTGGCGCGATCAAGATGATGAGTGTTCGAGAGCAAGCCGAGGGCTGGCCGCGTGGGCAAATATGCGCGCCTTCACGTGGGCGCGTTCAACCATCTCGACGCGTCGCGTCTCGGGTTGCTTCGTGCCCCGACCACCATGCATATCACCGAGCTCATCCTCGAGGGGTTCAAGTCCTACCCAGTTAGGACACAAATATCCGGCTGGGACCCCTCTTTCAACGCCATTACTGGTCTCAATGGTTCGGGCAAATCAAATATTCTTGACGCTATCTGTTTTGTGCTCGGTCTCACAAAGACGGATTTGGTGCGTTACTGAAATGTTATGTGTTACGATACGGTATACTTACCAAAGATGTCTATAGATGCGCGCACAGAACCAACAAGACCTTATCTACAAACGCGGACAGGCCGGCGTAACGAAGGCTAGCGTGACGGTGGTTTTCGACAACTCGGATCCTACCAAGAGTCCAGCCGGCTACGATCACTGCCCTCAGATTACTGTAACACGCCAAGTACGTTTTTGAGACTATGTGATGTGACTTGGAGACTCATGTGCTGTAGATTGCCATGCCCAACATCACGAAATACATTGTGAACGGCCACAAGGCGCAGCAACAAGCGGTTCAGCGTCTCTTCCAGAGTTGTCAACTCAACATCAACAACCCGAACTTCTTGATCATGCAGGGCAAAATAACGAAGGTGCGCATCCGTATTCTGTTCTAGCGGAGCGCAACTGACCTGTCAGTAGGTCTTGAACATGAAACCACAGGAGATTCTTGGCATGGTGGAAGAAGCTTCGGGCACGCGTACATTCGAGGAACGTAAGGAGAGCGCGCGGAAGACTATGCAGAAGAAGCAGAAGGATATCGATGCCCTCAACGAACTCCTCAAGACAGAAATCACCCCCACACTCGATAAGCTGCGCAACGACAAGAAAGTCTACCTTGAATATCAGAAATCAACGGCCGACTTGGAGAAGATAGAACGTGTGCTAGCTGCGTTGGAGTGGACAGAGTATCACAGAGGGGTTGAAGAATCGAGGAAAGAGGTCGCAGCGAACGCGGAGCAGATCGGGGAGGTGGATGGAGAGAAGGAGAAGCTGGAGCGAGAGGTGGAGGTGTCGCAGCAGGAGAAGGAGAGGGTCGTGAAGGCACGGGACAAGGAGATGAAGAAAGCCGGGAAGGCGTCGGAGCTAGAGAAGAAGATTAGGGACATCAAGTCACAGAGGGCGGAGGCACAAGCACAGGCCGAGGGTCAGGAGACAGAGATTAAAACAGAGCAGAAGATGATTCGCGGCTTGGAGGACGAGCAGAAGAAGGTGCACCTTCTTCTCTTCGCCACGTTATCCTTCATTGCTGACAGTGCCCCGACAGCTTGAGCAAGCGCTTAAGACCAAGGAGAAGGAGCTCGAGCGACTTACGAATGCGTATAACACGTCCAAAGAAGCTCACGACACCGCTCAGGCTGCTTTGCAGCAGAACGAGGACCTCCTTCAGACCCTGCTCACTGGTGTTACGGCGGCTTCGAATAGCGGAGGTGGAGGCGGTTACATGGGTCAACTCTCCGACGCGCAAGCTCGCCTTGCTCAAGCGCAGACACGTGAGGAACAAGCACGCAACAAGCTCAGTATGCAGCAGAAGGAGTTGAAGGGTGCTCAAGCGCGGTTCAAGGAGGTTGAGAAGGAGGTCGGGCAGGGTCAGAGGAACCTCGAGGCAAAGAAGGCGGAGCTGGTTAAGATGACTACGAGCGCCGCCAGTCTTAGGTGGAGTGCAGACGAGGAGCGGAAGCTCGAGACGGAGTTCCAGGAGGTGAAGGAGTCCATCCGTCAGAATCAACAGGTGAGAACGCGATCTCTTCGCTTAGTGGTCGGCGCTCATATGTGAAATGTGCAGAGATACGATCAATTCCGCGCCAGCTTATCTACTCTCAACTTCAACTACACGGACCCAGGTGGCAACTTCCAGTCGAGCAAGGTCAAGGGTATGGTCGCTCGGCTGATCACCCTCGCACCCGAGAACAACAAATGGTCGACCGCGCTCGAAATCGCGGCAGGTGGTCGCCTGTATAACGTCGTTGTTGAGGATTCGGGAACGGCCAAACACCTCTTGCGACGTGGAGTGATGCGGACACGCCAAACGATTGTCCCCTTGGACCAAATCCAAGCACGGACATTATCAAGCAATGTGAGCCCAGACATTCGTCCTGTTACATCACGCTGACTCCCTCTCAGCAACGCAAGGCAATCTCACAGCTTGCGCCTGGCAAGGCGTTCCCCGCTCTTGATCTCGTGGGCTATTCGCGGGACGTTGCAGGCGCAATGGCCTTCGTCTTCGGCGGAACCGTCATCTGTCAGGACGCGCCAACGGCCAAGATGCTCGCATTCCACAGAGACGTGCATGCGCGCTGTGTCACGATGGAGGGCGACGTCTATGACCCATCGGGTACCATGTCCGGTGGAGCCGCTCCCCAAAGCAGTGGTATTCTCGTTAGAGCGCAGGATCTTATTGCGGCGCAGAACAAGGTGCAGGAGTCTCAGACGCGGCTACGAAATCTCGAGGCGAACGCGCAGCGCGTTGCACCTGTTCGCGAGCAGTGGAAGATGGCCGCTGGCGCTCTTGAGGTTAAGCAGCACGAAGTCAAGTTGCTGGAGGACCAACTCGCCGATAGTAACGCGTCCAGGGTCAGTCTTCCAAATTTCTCACGACGTATTTGGCACTCAAACGCTCTGCGTGACATAGATTCAAGCCCAGGTCGAGGCTATTCAGAAGACAATAACTGATCTCGAAGCGGAGCTCTCGGACGCGAAGGCGAAGCAGTCATCAGCGAAGAATGACATCCAGCGTCTGGAGAAGGATATGGCTGAGTTCAAGAACAACAAGGAGGGCAAGACCGAGGAGTTGCGCGTAAGTCGCATGGCATCCCTCGCTCCTTGCCGCCCTGACGCTCTCTACAGGCCACGATCCAGAAGCAGAAGAATGCTGTTCAGAAGAAGAACGTCGACCTGAAGATCACTCACAAGGACATGCAGAGGGCTCAGCTCGAGCACGGTACGTTTGGCGTCTCTTGACTACTCTTCGATTTCACTGATGCATTTATAGATGATCTTGGGAAGGAGATCCGGGCAGCATATGCCAATGTGGAGACAGCGCAGAGCGCCATCGTCAAGCTACAGAAAGCGCTCGCTAGTACGCAAGACACCCTGAAGAAGATCGACGTACGTGTGTACCCAATTGAGCCACAGCGATAATGCTGATGATAATCCACAGGCCGAGATCGCGCGGGACGAGGACAAGCTTAAGCAAGAGAAGGCGGCTCTACACCGTTTCGACGCTGAGATCGAATCGCTTGAAAAGGCCATTGCGGATCATAAAGCACAGATGACCGAGCTCGACGTCAAGAGGCAGAAACTCGACCACGAGTCGCAGAATCTACAGGCGAAGAAGAAGGGCTTCAAGCAGGCTATCGTGGCCCTCGAGAAGCGCCATACGTGGATCCAGGAGGAGAGACAGTGTGTCATGATGGTGTCTTCCTACGTGCATGTTTGCTGATCTCGCCGCAGTCTCTTCGGTCAAGAGGGTGGGCCATACGAGTTCAAGGAGGATCTTGAGTCCTTGCGGACGCGCGATGCGGAGCTTCGCACAAAGACAACCAAACAGGCGAAGAAGGTCAACACTAAAGTTATCAGCCAGCTTGAGCGGTCCGTTCCACTTTTCTCACAATGTATACGCGCTGTGGCTCACACGTGCTATGCAGCGACGAATCGAAGGAAGCCGACATCAAGAAGAAGCTGGCGATCGTGCTGAACGACAAGCGCATGATTGAGAGCACAATCGCAGACCTGGACCGGATGAAGCGCGACACGCTGGCCAAGACGTGGGAGAAAGTTACCGTGTACGTCGCCACATCATTCCGCGCGTCGCCAATATTCACATTTCCCTCTGACAGTGACTTCGGTAATATATTCGGCGAACTCCTTCCTGGCAATACGTCGAAGTTGGAGCCTCCGGAAGGGAAGGACATCATGGATGGCCTGGAGATCAAGGTTCGATTAGGAGCCGTCTGGAAGCAGTCGCTGACGGAACTGAGTGGTGGTCAACGGTACGCTACACCATCATGGCCTTGTGTTCGCAGGCTAACTCACGAATTGTGCAGATCGCTGATCGCACTCTCGCTTATCATGGCGCTGCTGCAGTACTCGCCTGCGCCTGTGTATATCCTCGATGAGATTGACGCCGCACTCGACCTTTCGCACACGCAGAACATTGGTACCCTCTTCCGCACACGGTTCAAGGGCGCGCAGTTTATCGTCGTGTCTCTCAAGGAGGGCTTGTTCACCAACGCGAACGTCCTCTTCAAGACGCGTTTCCGCGATGGCACCAGTATCGTCGAGCGTACGGCCGATAGGGCGGGTGGTGCACGCGGACGATGAGAGGGTCTAGGGTTTGGGTCTTGGTTCATCGCAGTATTTGCTCCGCTGTCTTTTGCTTTCGCTTTGCGTTCACGTTCTATCATACCATTGTATACTTGTACGACTCGATTGTTGTATCTCATGGCATTGTCTTCTCTACGGACTTCTCTTATGACGTGCGATGCCCGATAAAGAGATTGATTGCGGCGATTGAGTTGAAGAACCTCTTGAACGAGAAGTCTGCGGTTCCGGCGGTGGAGGATGCGCGCTCTCACGTGTGGCATCCGTTAGCCCGTCGCCACCAATTGTGGTCCATTCCTCTTCGCCTCCTGCCACCACCACGTCCGCCTGTACACTATGACTCTCGAAGATGACTTATTCTTTGACTCCGACTTGAGCTCCCTCTCCGACGACTCAGACCTCGACGAGCTTGAACCGGAGGAAGAGCCCGCGCCGCCACCGACAGCCAGCTCGTCCAAAACGCCCGCGAAAAAGGCTACACCTGCGAAGAAGGCGACGCCGGCGAAGCCAAAGCAGAAGCCGGCGAAGACGACATACGTTGTACAGGACTGTCTACGTCCGCCGCGAAATACGCAGTTGTCCGTCAGGTCTTTGCATGGTGCGCGCGCAGCAATGTTATGCGTTCGTCAGACTGATCACGCTTTTATAGAGCAAATCACCAATGGGACTGTAGACTTGGATCCCGACTATCAGCGAGGTGCGTATCAACTTGTAAAATGCACTACAGTAGCTGACCGCTTCTCTAGATGTCGTATGGTCCGAGTCAAAGCAGGTGTGCCCTGTGGTTGAACCCGCGCATGCCCATCTTGACGCGCTGCACCCCTAGGTCGGAATCATAGACTCCATCTTTCGCAACTTCTACGTGCCGCCGGTCATATTCGGTGCGTGAAAGCGGTTCGACAGCGAGAGCAAGCTCTTACTTGGTCATCGAACAGCTGTATCCTTCGCGGATGATGGGACAGAGACCAAGGTCGGTGGCCGATCCCACATGGCAAGTGTGAACGCAGGCTCATATCGACGATTGCGCCTCAGACATGTATAGACGGGAAACAGCGTCTCACCAGTATACGGAAGTATGTGGCAGCTCCCAATCACTTGCATGGCCGCTGTTGAGACCGCCTCGCAGATTTGTCGATGGCCTGGTGAGCAGGTCTTGCATCCGCGTTCCGGAGCGCTGATACTCAAGTTTGTGCACGTAAGATACCACGTATGTTCATCTACAGATGCGCTCGCGCAGGCCACTGACATTCGTTCAGACAGGGACTCGTGCGTACATTGAGCACGCACATTCGACTTCTTCTTCTGACACCTGCGACAGAATCACTGGGAAGAAGTACTGGTATAAAAAGACGTCCAATAGTACCGGAGTCCAGCTTCCGAAAGTCATGCAGCAACTGTTCGATAACAAACAGATCACATGTATGGAATATGACCAGCTTTCAGGTAAGGCCCTCCCGTTTTCATTGCATACACCAATCATCAACTCATCGATTCCCCTATAGGTGATCAAGAGCGCGAAATATTCCAGGTACGGCCCCCCTTGCCTTAGGATTTCTGCAGATCCTAATTCTCCACGCCTCATGAGTAGCGGGTGCAACTGGGAGTCGCTCTTACGCCTGCAGGTGCGTACATATCACGTATATGCGTTCACCGACTGACATCCCATCCCAGAGCGCATGCAGGCCATCACAGGTCCGCGGGCCAACTTTATTCGCAGAATGATGGAAGATGCGCTCGGCTCAGATGGTTTTGGGGCGGCCTTGGACTGGGGTCGGGCTAGAGGGCGCGATTTCCAGGGTCTTGCCTCTATCATTTAGTGCGTCTTGAACGGGCGAGCTCTGTTGCTGCTGCTAATGGGCCTAACATATAGCTTAATTAATCATCTTCCGGCATATAAGACACCCGCATCCATGACGATGGAGACCTGGCTCAACAAGCAAGAACCCATTCCGGAGAGGACGCAAGATGACATCGAGTCTACGCTCAAGATCTTTCGTGCCCTCACAACCGACTCCAAACTGAACAAGGTCTTTCACAAACCTGTGCGGGTCTCACCGGTCGAGTTCGTGTTCATTGGCATTCTCGTGCACAAACACAAGGCCACCATGTCGTTGACACAACTCTCCAACGCTATCGACGCCATGCGTGCAGACGTTCGCAAAGCCTTCAGCGACATACGTACGAATGGCAAGGTATCGAAGCGCTTATTCACCTTCATCGAGAACAAGATTCCCAAATCCACGTATAAGGGCGATGGGAAAGGCGATCAGCCGGCTTCCAAGGCTGTTCCATTGGTGAAGGCTCCGCCGAAGAAGCGAAAGCGCGCGATCGAGTCTTCATCAGAATCGGAGGATTCGTCTTCAGAGGAGGAGTACCTGACCAAGGCTAAGACGAATGGGAAGTCTAAGGCTTCGACCTCCAATGGCAATGGGACGTCTCGTGCTGCCGCATCAAGGTCTTCTGCTGCCTCTACCTCGAAAGCGTCCGCAAGTGTCAAGAAGGAGTCGCCTGCGCCTGCGGCCAAGTCTGCCAAGAAGCCGAAGGTCGATGCTCCCGTATTCGCTGCGTCGAGTAAACCTGGTCGTATCAACACCGCGTTGACTGGCCCGTCAACCGCATCGTCTCTCAAGAAGTCCGCTTCGTCCGTCAAGAACGAGCCCGAATCTCCGATTGTGGCCACCAGCTCGTTTACGAAACCAGGTCCTGCGTCAAGTAAGCGTGCGGCGGCTGCGAGGGCAGAGCAGGCACGTGCCAATGAAGCAATGAAGCAGAGCGAGGTACGTCTTATCAGATAATCTCGTGATCTCACAGCGATTCTGATCTCCGAATATAGTCGCCCTCCAGCTCCGTTCCGAACACGCCCGTCGCGCAACAACCTGCAATGCCCCCTCAGATACCAGGCGTTACCGATCCCATGGCGATGATGAAGTTCCTCATGGAGTCGGGATTCCTTCCAACAGCGATGGCGAACGGCATGCAAGCAATGGGTACTCAGCCTAACTTCATGAACGGTGGTGCGCCATTCTCGCAGCCAAACGGTCAGCCAGGGATTCTCAATGGGCCTGCGTCTGGAGGCATGCAGCCCCCACAACAAGGCATACCGCCGTTCGCGCCCAACGCTTCACAGCCGCAGGCCGCCGCGCCGCCCTCCGGTCCATCTGCATCTCAACCTCCGCGCAGTCGCAACGCGCCCTCTTCCACCGCCGCTGCACGCCCACCTTCGTCGAACCCCCCTCCCTTGGGACCCTCCGCATCAGCTCCGTCTGTCATGCACGCGCGTGGTCGACAAGCTTCTCCGCCAAGAATGCCGGCGAGCATGATGGCAGCTCGAAAGCCCTCGATCCCAAGCAACTTGCCACCGAAACCCCCGACTGCGCCACGGCTGCCGCCAGATGATGTCCTATCGGGCTCC
Source organism: Peniophora sp. CBMAI 1063 (assembly GCA_900536885.1). Classification (NCBI taxonomy): domain Eukaryota; kingdom Fungi; phylum Basidiomycota; class Agaricomycetes; order Russulales; family Peniophoraceae; genus Peniophora; species Peniophora sp. CBMAI 1063. The sequence continues at coordinate 70,712 of UWZB01000046.1, forward strand.
CCGGAGATCTCGCGTCGACCGTCGAACACCTCTTTCCCCTCGTCGACTTCGTACCCTCAGCCTCCATATCCTTCGTCGACTTCCCCTACAAACTCCTCGTTCTCCGGACGCGGTGGCTATGATCACGGGAACTGGGATCGCGGTCATGATCGCGATCGTGACTATTACCAGGATCGCGGTGGAGGTAGTGGTCGATACGATTCTCGACCAAACTCGTATCGCGACGAGAGGAGAGGGAGTGGGACGTATGGTTATCGAAGTGATTATAGCCGAGACTCGGGCTGGCGTTGACGAGCTGGGCTGTCAATCACTTGGTTTGGCCATAATGGGTTCGGACTGTAACGTTTTCTGCTTGTCTGTAGATCGCCCTGGTCATGCGCTTGTCGGGACCTTCTCTTCTATACTTGCACTCATAGCCGCATGTTTCCTGTACACGCACGTCGTAGCTTGATGCGACACCCTCGTAGGTCTATATTGTAAACCTTCTTATAATGCGTCATGGCTTTCGGTTTTGGTTTAGTACGAAGATCAGACGAGACTGTACTCTCTGCGGTGATAGAAGGCTCGCAAATGCATCGCTGTCGGCACATTTCCCGAAGAATATTACGAGCTACCCATATGAGTCCTGATGTGCCACAATTTTGACGGCGTCTTCGGTGGGCGCTAGCTTCGCGGTCAGATGATCGCGCCTACTCTTTACCTCATAAAGTGAACCGAGTAAAGCGAGTCCGCATAGGTCCCCCGAGCGCTCTGCTCTTGCCTCCATCTCCTCCGCACGCAAGAATGATGAAGCGTTTGTTTCCCGTCGCCGGTGAGCGCATGCCGCGCACGCGTGCCCCTACTGTGCCTAGGCGCCTAGGCACGCCGTTTAGAGCGTCCGTTGACGTCAGCTGCGGACTGGTTGAGCAGCAAAAGTCGGTGCGGGGCTCCGGAGAACGACATCTCGAACGCACCCAGGCAGGCAAACTCTACTCACGACTTGTATATACGCCTCTACGGCCACGATTCGCCTCACGCTTGACCTCTTCAAGCTTCCATACCCGCTATACCTGGCCATAGATCGGACATCTTGACCACACGCCTCAGCGCTTCTCCCGCTGCACGTAGTCTATTTCAGCCCGTCTCTTCTCGCACACATTTTGTGCCGGCCTGGTTGCTATCGAACCTCCACCATGTCGCAGCTGCTACGGCTCGTGGCCATGAGTGCTCTGCTGCTCTCAGCTGGAGCTCAGAACCTCTCAGACGCTCAGGTCGCAGCAGTCGTGTCTAATTTAGCATCGAGCGCCCAACACAGGTATGCCACACTCTTGAACCCTTCCAGAAGACCGTTCGTTGACTCTCGCCACCCTAGCTGGGAAATTGGGACGCGCGCACAAGCACTGCTCGAGCTCAACTCGCCCTCTCTGTCTGTCGTTACCGAAAGCGCAACTGTCCCCCCTCCATCCGTCAATTCCACGGTCAACGACACAATCTCGGATGTTTTGACCATCGCACGAGACGCTGTCGCGGCGTTACCCTCCGGCTTTGCCTCGAATAGCTCCGGCTTCCCACTAGTCAATGGAGATGGTGCTGCAGGCGACCCAGCCTCAATCGGAGTAGCAGTCCTATTGGCGAACTGGACTGGGCTGCAAAGCGGAGACTACGCTGGCGCTGCGACGGCACAGATGCGTTACCTATTGAATAGCGTACCGAAGACTTCCGACGGCGCCATCTCGCACCGTGTAAGCGAGGTGCAACTCTGGTTAGTGCGCCGCACTTTGCCCGCGAGCGTCCCGCATCTAACATTGGCTCTCAGGAGTGATTCGGTCTTCATGGTCCCACCTTTCCTGGCGTACTACGGTGTCACTACCAACAACAAGACCATGGTTGGGGAAGCGTACAATCAGATCAAGCTCTACCGGAAGTATCTGCGCGCGAGCTCAGGCGCGTGGCAGCACATTCTTCTGGGCTCCTCCAATGATACTGGTCTCTGGTCTACCGGTACGTTCATTGGGGATCCCATACTAGCCATATACTGACACTCTGTTTCAAGGCAATGGATGGGCTGCGGCAGGCATGCTTCGTGTGTACGGGACCATCCAAAACTCGCACTTCTCCGGCTCGTTCAAGAACGAGCTGAAGGACCTTTCCAACTGGGTGCTGGAGATACAAGGTGCAATGTACAAGAATATCGTGCGTCCTCATTCTTTCCTTTTCGCATGTGATTGAGATGCTGACGTCTATACAGACATCAAATAATCTATTCAGGAACTATAACGACAACCCTAACGATTTTGAAGATGCGTCATCGACTGCGCTTATGGCGGCAACCGTATACCGCCTGTCGCTACTGGCAGGTCGCCACACACACCTACCC